>RQTK01001038.1:154160-164615 GCA_003991915.1 Elysia chlorotica | reverse complement strand
AAAAACACGAAAAAAGTTAATCAAAAACATTAGACAGAACCAAACAAAATAAAAGCAAACAAAACATACAAGACAAAAACCGAAAAAAAAAAATTCTAACCTTTCTGCAGAATCTTGCCGAAGATGGAGCGCCGGTGGTTCTCGAACTTGGTGGGACAGTTCCAGCGCCGGTTACGGAACTGATGCTTGCACTCCTCGATTGCCATGCGCGCGCCGCTCACGACGGCCATGACAGTTCCGGGATTCTTGGTCACCAGACGGCGCTGACGTTTGGTCAGGGGAAGTAAGCTCGGGTTGTTGTAGAGCTGCTTGACGGGAGCTCGCAACCCGCTAGACAGCTCGCCTAGGTTTGCTAGCGACCTGGGCCGGGGAAGGTTCGAATACGGGTAGGATTATAAACAGGTTTATAAAGGGTGATTTGGGGGTGGGGGGGTCTAGCGTGCAACCAATTAATATTAACGTAAGGGGTGCGACTCACCATGCTTTTCATTTATGTCGTTTATTCGTGAATTATTCTTTATCTCTTCTCTAACTCACTCTCTAGCCTACCATGTATTTCTCGATCTTCCTCTATCCCCGTAGTGGGGAAGTTAGTACTTCATAAAAAAGGTGAGTAGTTTTAGACTCAGAATTACAATAATTGCCATAGTCAGGCGTCAAAAATAGTTTCTGTTTGTACTTAGTACCCTAGTTGGTTATGATAAACTTTGCACTAACGATAAAAAGTTGGACGCAGGTGTACTTTTATTATAAGATAATATACAGACTTTTAATCACCCGCAATGAATTTTGCAGTGCTTAATATGTTCATGCCTATATAAATGGCGCTGCGTATAGTCAGAGATTGGAAACTGTTCGATTCATCTACTATATCTATGCTTGTGTAGTATTTACTTTGACCATTAATTTTCGGAGTAATTGCAGCCAATTCGCTTTGAACAAAAAATAACTAAGAAAAGAGAAGAAACTAAGAACATGAAAAGCCGCCAAACTGTAGCAAAAAAAAATAACCCCTGACCCCTAACCTCACCCTTGAAACTAAATCTGATCTCCAACACTTTTCCTTGACCTAACCCCTAACCCTTGAATTTGACCTTGACTGTGACCCCTGTCCCTGAGCGTAAGGTTACTGTGACCGGCTGAGACAGAATTCATGGTATCCCCGCCCTGTCTCGTGTGTGGCAGCGCATAACATTGTCAGACGTCAGTTTTGGGCCCCGTCCACAATATAGCCTCTATAGTGATGATGTTGGACGTTAACCCAAATCAACAGGGGCGCGCGGTGGCCCAGGGGTAGAACATCGGCTTCCGACGCAAAAAGTCCCGAGTTCGAATCCTGGCTGTTGCGTTCCCCACTGGTTAGGTCGGTGTCAGTATAATGTGACCGGCTGAGACAGAAGTCATGGCATCCCCGCCCTGTCTCGTGTGTTGCAGCACATAAATATCTCAGACCTCACTCTTGGGACCCATCAACAATATAGCCTATATAGTGCTGATGTTGGACGTTAAACCAACCCAACAAAACATTTTCTCCGCCCTGTCTCGTGTGTGGCAGCACATAAAATTGTCAGATCTCTGTCTTGGGACCCATCCACAATATAGTCTATATAGTAGTGCTGATGTTGGACGTCAAACCAACTCAACAACTCAACAACATACTCACCACCACTTGGATCCCCGCGGCGCCCTGACCCCCAGATGTTTCTTCGCCGTTCCGTCATTCAAGGTCAAGGACGTGACCCCTGTCACCACAAGCATCAAGAGCACGGGGTGCATGGTCCAAGGTCATCGGGCGGCTCAAGGTCAAACTCAACCCGCTCTGGTTTTTCTAACGTGTGGATGAAGATTATTTTGTGTTGGGCTCCACTGGCTTACGGAATCATTCGTAGAACTAAGAACTTTTCATATTTCAGATGTTTTCTGGGTCACTTTAAGCTAGTTTTTTTTCGTTTTTAACAATGTGAAACTTCATATACACTGAATCTTATTTCACTCAAAGATGAACTTGCTTGGACAATAACTAAATGTCTATCTTTACTAATTTCTCAGCTAGTTTGCCGACGTTAGACGCTTGTTTTTTGTTGTTGTTGTTGTTGTTGTTGTTGTTATTGTTATTGTTGTTTTTAATCCTCTTGTTGGTGAAGCCTTTTCCGTCGATAATGATGAGGAGGGCGATGAAAATATCGATGTCGATGTCGATGAAGATGACGATGGCGGCAGCCTGGGTCTTGTCTAGGTCGGTTCTCGTAAGGAAGTCGCCCGAAGCCGGAAGTCCATCCTTGAGGTCAGAGCATCTCCACAGGTCAACATGGGTTCAACAGGGTCACGGGGTCACAGGGTTACAAGGTCAGCCTGTGGTGAGAAAAGGGGAGTTTTTACAAAATTATCTACAGAGAGAGTAAGAAAAATAGTTAAATTTGTAGATAGATAGATATGAAGATAGATAGATAGATAGATAGATAGATAGATAGATAGATAGATAGATAGATAGATAGATAGATAGATAGATAGATAAATTAATAGATAGATAGATAGATAGATAGATAGATAGATAGATAGATAGATAGATAGATAGATAGATAGATAGATAGATAGATAGATAGATAGATAGATAGATAGATAGATAGATAGATAGATAGAGAGAGATAGAGAGAGAGAGGAGAGAGAGAGGGAAAGATATGTTGCAATTAAACTGTAATATTTGAAATAGAGGATTAGATAAGACAGTGTTATGGAAGAACATAGCAGAGTTTTAATTTTTAAATTTCGATTTGCGATAAATGCTAAAAAAAAGTATTTGTGCCTTTCTCTTAAGTTATCAGTAATTTTTTTGAAACTTGATTATATTTCAAATTTAAATATATGATAAATGCTTAAAAAATTCAGTGTGTATTTCTTTCAAGTTCTCATCAATTATGTCGGAACTTGATTTGTACATATTTTATCATGATTGCTATCCACTCATTTTCCGCATCTTGTTAACAACATCGCGGTAGCTAAAAACCCACTGTAAGCCTTCTTATTCTTACAATTATTCTAAGAGGAATGATGAGCTTACGATAACAATGTACTTGCGAATTTTTTTCTGCAAAGGGCATTCTCGGAATGAATGAGTTTTACCGAAAGGCAGTCAAAAATTGACCATTAACCGAAGCAGGTTAAAATAGACTTATATAATTATAGCTTAACTTATAGTTGAGGGGGTAGAACATCGGCTTCTCAAGCAAAAGGTCCGTGGTTCCAGCCCTGGCGATTTCGCTCTTTACTGGTTGGGTCGGTGTCAGTTTAATGTGACTGGCTGAGACAGGAGTCATGGTATCCCCGTCCTGTCTCGTGTGTGGCAGCACATAAAATTGTAAGACGTCAGTATTTGGGGCTTGTACAAAATAATAGCTTATATATTCCTGATGTTGGACGTTAAACCAACTCAACAACGACGGCGCCTTTTATATGTGGGATAAGTTATCAAAATGTAATTGTCAAAGTAAACACACATGGAACAAGTAACAGTGGTCTATCACTAACAAATCATTACTACAGTTGGAGAAGAAAGATTTTCAGATTTGTTGTGTGGCCTTTGTTTCGCCTACTCAGCCCACACAGCTACAATGTAAACGGATCCAACTTGCTTTATAGTTTACGTAAAAAATTTTGCTTTGACTCATAGTGCTAAATGTTTGCCTATTTTGGTGACTTTGTCTTATATTTTAGGAAACATCGGAAGAAATAAATTCCATTCTTTGTTGTTTTATAGCGATGCGTCAACAGCAGTCTGTGTTTCAAAGAGTTATCATTGCAATATCCAACGGAGCTTGACAAAGGAAAAATAGGAAGACGAGTTAATAAATGGTGAGAAAGAAAAGGTGCATAGAGAGAGGTCATAAAAAAGAGAGACCGAGAGAGAGAGAGCGAGAGAGAGAGAGAGAGAGAGACAGAGAGACAGAGAGACTGACAGAGAAAGACAGAGACAGAAGGAGAAGCGTATAGAGAATAAGTGGGATAGAGAAAGATAGACAGTAAGATAGATAGATAGATAGAAAGAGTTTTTGTGTGTGTGTTAGGAGAGAGAGAGAGAGAGAGAGAGAGAGAGAGAGAAAGAAAGAGAGAGAATTAATGAAAGATGGTGGTGACTTTAAATCCCCAACTATGCAGATCAAAGTAAAAATGCCATAAATCTCAACTCTAAACCAAATATTTCTAGTTCATTGTCGTAAAGTCAACAAACACTAAAGTCTTCATTTCCACGAGACAATCTAAACTCAAATCCAAAGCAAGAAAGGAATTAAAGAATTTCTCATGTGGTAAGAATGCGTTTTATAACCACATTCTAAATACACACACAATACCCACGCAAAAACACTTGAAATACCCAAGACCAACCACAAAGAATTCCATTTGGTCCTCAGAAAAATAAAGTCTAAAGATAACACTACACTTCTATTACTGTAATCACAGCTATAAAGAGATATTTTCATTTTTAGATGACAAAGAATTTCACTTGTTAAAACAAGGCACCTAAGAACAGTAATACAAATTGCGGTGAAAGTTAGAGAAGTCACAACAATACAATGCTCGAAACTTTCTCTTCAAGCTATAGAGATCTAGATTTCTTCCATTAGAGTGCTTGCAATATACGAGAACAAAACCAAAACAAAGACGATATGTAGTGGAATTTCGCACTGACGTCAAAATTTAATACTAGCCCTTTCCTTGACGTGTATAGTCAATAAACCATCGGAAAACACCACAACTTAGAGGTATATGATAAGTGTGAGGGGGGCTCGGTCGCCCTGCGGTAGAACATCAGCTTCCGACGCAAAAGGTCCGGGTTCGAGCCTTGTTTATTGCACTCCCTACTGGTTGGGTCGTTGTCAGTTTAATGTGATCGGCTGAGACAGGAGTCATGGTATCCCCGCCCTGTCTCGTGTGTGGCAGCACATAAAATTATCAGACGTCAGTCTTGGGGCCCATCTACAATATAGCATATATAGTGCTGATGTTGGACGTTACACCAACTCAACTCGCTTCGGTAGTTACACCTACACATTACTTCAAAAATAAGCTTGACTTGAACAATTCGAAGATTTACTCTTGTATGTACATTATTTTACTGGTAAATTTTAATCCGTTTAATGAATCATAATTTAACCGAAGTGATTACTAGAAATGGTTTTCCGAATAACAGCTCCGCAGTGGAAACGTTATATGATTTGGCTCTTATATCTACACTATGTTTTAGGCACTAATTTGTGTTGGGGGGGGGAGGAGAAACGGCAAAGTCACAATTTGTAATAGTTGAGTTAACTACCTTGGCCTATTAACATCCTCATAATTATAGAATCATAAGAAAGTACGTAGTTTCAAAAGGAAAAACCAGCAGTCTGTAGTACAATTAAACGTGAAAATATGCAATACTGTATTAACCTACTGGGTTTCAAACTTAAAAATTGAGATTTCTCAAAATCACAAAACTGTGACCTTGCCGTGTTGTTGTTTTTTCCTCTGTGCTTTTCTGCTATTATTGGACTCCGGTGCAAATTCCCTTACCTATCGTCCTCGACTTCCCAAAGGGCCCAGCCATCGCAAGGCCTGGAATCTATATCTGTGTGGTCAACCCTGATAAACCATTGTTGTCGGCGGGTACCAGGGACCAGAGACCAGGGGTCTCCTACAGGCTCTCAACAGGCTCTCGATGGTCATCAAACGTCGATAAAACATTCACTGCTCTGTCCACAATCAGCCCTCAAAGCCTCCCAAAACAAGCGGCGTACAGAGCGTGGATTGGAAGTTTTGCGATATGTGGAATAGTTGGGGTGGATAATCACGACTTATCTATTCCGAATAATAATAATAATATTAATGATAATAATGATAATGATAATAATAATAATAATAATGTAGGAGACCCCTGGTCTCTGGTCCCTGGTACCCGCCGACAACAATGGTTTATCAGGGTTGACCACACAGATATAGATTCCAGGCCTTGCGATGACTGGGCCCTTTGGGAAGTTGAGGACGATAGGTAAGGGAATTTGCACCGGAGTCCAATAATAGCAGAAAAGCACAGAGGAAAAAACAACAACACGGCAAGGTCACAGTTTTGTGATTTTGAGAAATCTCAATTTTTAAGTTTGAAACCCAGTAGGTTAATACAGTATTGCATATTTTCACGTTTAATTGTACTACAGACTGCTGGTTTTTCCTTTTGAAACTACGTACTTTCTTATGATTCTATAATTATGAGGATGTTAATAGGCCAAGGTAGTTAACTCAACTATTACAAATTGTGACTTTGCCGTTTCTCCTCCCCCCCCCCCCCCCCCTCTCTCTCTCTCTCTCTCTCTCTCTCTCTCTCTCTCTCTCTCTCTCTCTCTCTCTCCCCGCGCTCTTCAGCTGTGTCTTAATTTAAAATTCCGTACACTATTAGGGCTTCAGAAAATCTCCTGCCCAAGGGGCAAGATTATGTAATCCGTAAACACTGTAAGGATCGCAAATACTGTACTGGTCCGCCCACCCCACTCTTTATGGCCCTTGTTTATTAACACTGTCATCGGAACGGAATTCCAACACCACTTAAACATAGAATTATTTTGGTCTTTGTCTTTGACTCTGTCTTTTTCCTTTTCTGTGCATCTATTTTTATAATTATATTCTCAACTTTCTTTTACCTCTAATTTTTTTCCTTGTCTTCATCTTCATTCCTCCCTCCATCTTATCACCCCACCCCAACCCCCCTCTTTGGTTTTCTCCTTACTGAAACACGTTTTTCATTCTCTCTCTCTCTCTCTCTTTTTCTGATACGTTGCGTCTAGAAGTCCCCTTTTCTGATTATGTTTGCTTTTATAATGTATGGACCAATGGTGTCTTTTCCGGAAGAAAAAAAAATCAGTTCAATTTCTATACTAAAACACGGCATGACATTTTTATAAATCATTTGAAAGAAGTGAAGATTATGTGAAAACAGGAAATAATTTTCTAGGTGGTAAACTTGAACAATACGGCAACATTATGTGATTCGTAATTCTTTGAGAGAAAATCCGTTATGACTTTTTAATAAATTAGATTTAAGGAGAGGCAGACCACTGGATTAATAATGAGTAGATTTGGTATTTTTAGGCATTTTTCCACAGTGGTAGATGAAGGCTTTTTTTTTAAATGAAAATGGCCGAACAATGATTGCATTTTTAGCAATTTCTTTAGTAAAGTCGCAAGGAGACTTAGATACCATCTGTTCTTTTTTCTTGCTTATTTGTTTGTTTGTTTGTTACTTGGCGTCCAACTTCAGCACTATAGACCATATTATGGACGGGATCCAATATTAACGCCTGACAAGACACAGTGCTGCCACACAGACAGTGCAGGGATACCATAACTCTGTCTCAGCTGAATACATAATACTGATACCAACCCAACCATAATGGGACAAAAGTGCTAGAGCGGGGCTTGAACCACGGGACTCCTACGCCAAAAGCCGATGTTCTTCCCCAGGGCTACTGCAACCCCCAGGTACCACCTTGGACTGGAATAAAAATTAACTAATCGTGATTAGTAACATTTTTAGTAATGAACTTCACCGAAGCGCAAAGATAAAGAAAAGTATCAAAAAGAGACGTAGATAGAAATACGCAGTTTTAAAAAAGAATGGGAGAGTAAAGGGGGAACGGTTTAAATAAAAAGATTATGAAACAAGAATAGCACACAGAAATAATTATAGAAAGACAACGATTAAACACATACAGAGTGATACGTGCAAAACGAAAGGGAAACTTGACTCTTGTAGCAGCCGATCATATAAAACTGACACCTACTCAACCAGTACGGAACGAAATCGTGCATGATAGATAGTTAGATAGATAGATAGATAGATAGATAGATAGATAGATAGATAGATAGATAGATAGATAGATAGATAGATAAATAGATAGATAGATAGGTCGATAGATAAATAGATAGATAGAGATATAGATAGAGAGAAAGAGACTAGCCAAGAACGTTACAGATAAAAAAATAAAACACAATAATAAACACCGGAAGCATGAGTTTTACTTCATGAACTGTACACTTCAAGCTATATATATCTGAGTTAAACTTTTTTTTTCGGTTTCCAACAACCGAACCAAACGGTTTCTTGTTTATTCTGCTATCGCCAATCCATTAAAAGTTCAGGGGTTTGTGGGGTTTGACAATAAACCGGCGCCATCGCATAGTTCCATTTTCGAAAACAACCATCGGTCAGAAATGTAATTTATTAGTACTATTTCATCCCTTGGTTGGGTCGGTGTCAGTTTAATGTGATCGGATAAAACATGAGCCATGGTATCTCTTCACTGTCTGTATATGACAGCACGTGAAATTGTCCGTCGTCAAATTTTAGACTCGCCCACTATTTGCTCAATATAGAGCTGACGTTAAACGCTGAACTGGAAACTCAAACCCAAATTCAAACTCAGACCTCCCATTAACACTCAAGGCGCGCGACGAGAACTTAAAGCAATATCAACCTGAAGGGGACGTTACTCCAGATCCAACAAGACGCAAACATGCCTCGGCACGTCTCGAAGGAGATAGCGCAAACATATGGATACACCCATCCACATTGACGAGGATTATGGATAATCCGTGCGGCGCCATTATGAATTAACGGACAAACAGGCCAGTCTGTCTTGACCTGCAATACCCACAATGCCCACAGACCCTAATCTTCCGGTCCAATGTATACAACCGCGAATTAACGCTCCGCGAGAGAAAAAAGAGTCCCTGTTTCAACTGTGTGGACACAGATTGGCGGAGGGATTAGCAAGGCTGTTCCATCTCCCTCCCTGCTCTAATTACAGTAGAGGACTTTAAAGACTATGGTCAAACAAAGGATGAGGGAGGTCGGTCGCGCGTTTTTTCCTTCCTCATTCTGATACATTGGTCTGTCTATCCGCCCACGCTCATTCCTATATATCGGTCTGTCTATCCGCCCACACTCATTCCGATATATCGGTCTTTCTATCCGCCCACGCTCATTCCGATACATCGGTCTGTCTATCCGCCCACGCTCATTCATTAGAATCCTTGAGATCAAGGTGAAGATAACGATGACAGAATCACGCCCATTAGGCAAAGGGGGAGGAGAGAGAGAGAGAGAGAGAGAGAGAGAGAGAGACACAGACAGACAGACAGACAGAGAGACGAATGGGTTCTAATCACTCATTCTCTCCCGAAGTTTATGATAGAAGTATGTAAAGTTTTGGATGCGGGTACAAATTCTGTTACATGTCTGTTACGTGCCATTGCAATTGGTAGAATGCACAATGATGATATAACTTACGTTTCATCACAAGCCTTCTTAAACTTATTCTTATATTGTTACGACAAGGCGTGAACTACGTCTTCTTTGTGCGTTCTACGCAAGGTCTCTATTAAGTTGGAGGCGGGTTTAGAATTCTATGTGAAAATATTAATTCCGTCCTGGCATATGTGTATAAGAAGACAGTATTGGCAGAAATCGAAACAAAAAGTAGGTGTAACCAAAAGGCTATTGTGTTAACGATGAAAGTGGGCGATTTAAGGGAAGTCATAGTAACCAATGTTTACATGGGGATGTTAAGTTCCAGCTTTAGACGATTAGACGGGAACATCGGCTTCGGACGAAAAAGGTCCGACGATCGAGGCTTGGCGATTTCGCCCCCTACTGGTTGGGACGGTGTCAGTTTAATGTGACCGGCTGAGACAGGAGTCATGGTATCCCCACCCTGTCTCGTGTGTGGCAGCACATAAAATTGTCAGAGTCCGTGTTAGAACACGTCCACAATATAGCGCCCAATTGGAAGTGCGTTGGTCTCCCAATCGGAAGATCCCTGATTGCCACGATTGGTCAAAATTATTTTATTGTCCGATGTCTGTGTCGGTGTCAGTATAATGTGACCCGTTAAGACAGAGTATCTCCGCTCTGTCTCTGCGTAACAGATTGTAAAAGTATGAGACGTTAGTCTTGGGATCCGTACACAATAAAGGATATATAGTGCTAAAGTCGGACGCTAAAAACTAAACACATACTTGTACTTAAATAACAGTTATGCAAACATTTGTCACAACAGCGCAGAAAAAAAAATGAACAACCTTGATTCGTCTCGGAAAGGGGGGGGGGGCGCACTTGGAAGGCACTTGGATCCATGATGGGGGCCGAAATTCGAAATTAATCTTTCGAACGACACAATATTTGTATCCAATATAACCTATCCAAATAGTATTCTTCCAGGAACAAATTGTGGTATGAAACTACTTAGTGCTGTGATTCATTTTTATTTTGTAAAGATGTTTCAATAAATATAGCTGTAAGATGTACAGGGTCAGTACTTATTCAACTGTGGGCATTATTTTTCAAGCTTGTTTAGCTGGGGACCAGAGAGCGAGAGGGGGAGAGAGAGAGAGAGAGAGAGAGAGAGAGAGAGAGAGAGAGAGAGAGAG
>RQTK01001038.1:133037-137757 GCA_003991915.1 Elysia chlorotica | reverse complement strand
CAACAACAACAACAACAACAACAACAACAACAACAACAACAACAACAACAACAACAACAACAACAACAACAACAACAGCAACAACAACAACACCGACAACAATAAAACAACACAAACAACAAAAACAACAGCAACCTCAACATTAATAACTGTATTACCGTTAACGTTTTAGCCGTTATTATAAATATTTTTTTTTGTTATTTATCGTCTTTTTTATATTTTTCGTTTACTTCAATGTGAAAGTCATAGCCTTAAAACTCTTAAAGTTTCCATTGGAATTTAGATGTTTACATGGCTATTATTATATTAGTTACTGTTTAGAAGGTCATAAAGTTATGTCTCAGCGACTTGTAGCAGATGAAAATAAGGCTTACCTTCCTGGTGTAAACATAAATCCGGTATTGGACAATTATGGCTAGTCGCTCTGGCAAAACTTGGACCGATCACAACAAAGTTTGCTTAGCATTTAAATGTAAACCTTAACTACAGCACCGTTAAATGCACATACAATTCAAAATTTGACCTAGTACAACACTTTTTCTTTCTGTATATTAAAAATCATATTTGATTTGGTAAGGCACTGCTTCTGTATATTATAATCAAAATGTTTTTGGGTTCTAGAATATTGCTTTTAGTATATTTATTTCAACCAGTTACTCCAACATTATTTTGATGGACTCTAGAACGACACTTTGCTCAGCAACAAGTCAGTGTGTTAGACAATAGATCCACAATAATATGTATATGAACATCTTCTGAAACCACTATTTTAACAGCTTGAAGTAGTTTTCAAACACAATTGAAGTTTGTAGATCCGATATCTACAATAACATAATTATCACCATCTACCAGATCTAAAGTTTTCTCACAAACCAAAACTACATGTATCCATCTAGATGTACCATGTTACAATTTACTGTTACGTAAGCAAGACATATGCAGCCTGGCCGAGAAAAAGAATACAACCATGTCTGATGTCAATACGAAGACGCCGCAATCTGCGATATGTAACACACAACATTAACTTTAATCACCCATCACTCTAGCGCATACATACGCAGCCGAAATCTTCCACGCAAAAATATGTCTAAATTACTACGTAGCTTCTTCTTGTTTCGACTTTGCCCAAATTTCATGGACGTCTGTATTGTATTGAAAACTTACGATAGAAATATTCACCATCGTCGTATTGCTAAGCCCGTGGCAATTAAACTTGTCGTTCGAGGCCGAGCGCCGAAGTGGAGTCAGTTAAGACTTTGCGATATAAACAACAATGATGTATAACATAATGACGTCCATTAGACATGGAGTTTTCTGAACGCGGATTGGCTCTGTAGGCCTAGGATAGATCTAGATATCTGATTGGCCTCTTATCTAGCGTCTTAGTTTCCGCTATAGGTTAAATAATCGCAAGGCACCTACTGGATTTGTAGTTAAAACCCACACGACGATGACGTATGACTTAAGAAGCTCCATAGGTCTGGAGTTTTATGTCGCTCATTGGCTTCGTAGATCTAGGGTATATAATATGATTGGACGATCTTGCAGATTCTCTTACCCACCGTCTTTGTTTTTTGTTATGGGTCCTATGATTGCAAAGCTTCTAATAATACATCGGTCCAATCCTGGTACTTTAGACTTGCTCCATCCAGGATGTCAACTTAAGCAAGTCCTATTGTTTTCCATGACAGATCGCGCCCATCAACGTTTTAAAGACTTTGAGATCCACGCAACGTTAACAGATAACATAATCGTGCCCTTTATGCTAAGAACTTTCTGATCGCTCATTGGTCCATAAGTCTAAGATAGAGCTCTGATTGGCTATGACTGGACGCCGGCGATGTATCCTTACATATCGTCTTGGTTTTCTCTCTGGGTCCAATATCGCAAAGTCTCTCATAGCTTTTCCGATACGCATCGCATCCCAAGCGCGCCATAGGGAGACAAGGAGACAGGGAGACAGGGAGACAGAGAGAAAGCTATGTCCCTTAGATCTCGATCTTGATCTAGCTGATCGCGGGAGCTGAACTAATGAACAACCCTCCTCCCTCCTCCTCCCTCTCCCTCCTCTCCCTCCTCTCCCACTCCATGCCCTTTTTATAGGCCTATCCATCCCCTCCTTATCCATCCCTTCCCTTCCCATCTACTCTCCATCACTCAGCATACATTTGTATTTTGAACTGGGGTGGTCTCGACGACTCGACGACTCGACGACAATATGGCGAGATTGATCCCGTCCAACATTCCTCGTACCACATTTACCACATTTACCACAGCGTCTCACTGTCATATTTTCAGCTTGGTTTGCTAACCTTTGTCAACCTCACCTGCATAAAGGACGCATTTCAACCCCCGTTACATTCTTTCCTTCACATCAGTCAGCAGGTGAGGTCTTAATAGAGTTAGTTTGGTACAGGTTTGGGATGGAGTTGGGGTAGAGTTGGTTTAGGTTGGGAAGGGACTGGTTAAGGTTTCCAACATAGGGTTTGCACAAAGTTGGTTAAGGTCTGGGACAGGGTTGGTTTAGGTTTAAAGTTTAAGACGGAGTTGTGATATGGTTTGTTAAGATTGGGAAGGGGCTAGTTAAGGCTTCCAACATTATTGGGATAGGGTTGAGACAGGGTTGGTTTAGATTGGAGACATGGTTGATCAGGGTTGGTTAAGGTTTTGGATACGGTTGGTTATGGTTAGGGATAGGGTTAGTTAAGGTTTGGGACAGGGTTAGTTAAGGTTTGGGACAGGGTTAGTTAAGATTTGGGACAGGGTTGATTAAGGTTTAGGACAGGGTTGATTAAGGTTTGGGACAGGGTTGGTCAAGGCTTGGTACAGGGTTGGTTAAGGTTTGAGACAGGGTTGGTCAAGGCTTGGGACAGGGTTGGTTAAGGCTTGGGACAGGGTTGGTTAAGGCTTGGGACAGGGTTGGTTAAGGTTGGGGAGAGGGTTGGTTAAGGTTTGTACAGGGTTGGTTTAGGTTTGGAGCAAAGATGGGACTGGGCTGTTTAGATTTGGGACAAAGTTGGTTTAGGTTGGGAAAGGATTTGGACAAGGTTGTTTAATGTTTAGGATTTGGACAAGGTTGTTTAATGTTTAGGATTTGGACAAGGTTGTTTAAGGTTTAGGATTTGGACAAGGTTGGTTAAGGTTTGGGATAGGATTTGGGACAGGGTTGGTTAAGGCTTGGGACAGGGTTGGTCAAGGTTTGGGACAGGGTTGGTCAAGGCTTGGGACAGGGTTGGTTAAGGCTTGGGACAGGGTTGGTCAAGGTTTGGGACAGGGTTGGTTAAATCTTGGGACAGGGTTGGTTAAGGCTTGGGACAGGGTTGGTTAAGGTTGGGGAGAGGGTTGGTTAAGGTTTAAGACAAAGTTGGTAAAGGTTTAAGAGAAGGTTGGTTAAGGTTTAAGACAAAGTTGGTAAAGGTTTAAGAGAAGGTTGGTAAAGGTTTAAGAGAAGGTTGGTAAAGGTTTAGGACAGGGTTTGTTTAGGTCTCAGACAGATTTGGTTTGGGGAAGTGTAAGGATAGAGATATTTAAAAGTTTGTGGCATAGTTGGGGTAAAGTTGGTTAAGGTTTGTTACGGGTTAAAGACAGGGTAGTGGCATGGTTGGTTAACGGTTTGGGGAAAAGTTAGTTAAGGTTTTGGAAAGTGTTAGCGTTGATTTGATGATTCGTTAAAACCGCAGCGCTCACAAGCTGCCCGCCTTAGTTTTAAGTTCATTCTCTGTGAAGCAATATTCATTCTAGTCTCTTTGGTTATAGATTTACCGGAAAAAGTGGGGCACGTGCCATCAGACAAACAGGGATACAACTCCATATTTTTAGAGTTGTCAGATTCTCTAGAGTCATAGAATAAACGGAATAACCGGAAGTAGCGAGTCAGGTGCTACCAGACAAACAGTTACAATTCCATATTTTTAGGGTTTCGGAATCTGTAGAGTTATAGAATAAACGGAATAAATGAAATTACTGGAAGTAGCAAATCACGTGCCACCAGACAAGCAGGGACACAACCCATCTGTTTAAGTTGTTAGAGGGAGGTAACCCACCCGATATAATTATACATATGGCAACAGGATAGCTTTTAACACCAAACTGTAAAATAGCGACCCGTCAGTAAGTCAGTAGCTCTATGACTGGCGTAGCGCATTTGTCTTGTTTCTGCATTGTTCAGGGTTTACATCCCAGCACCAACCCAAGCTACAGTCACGCATCGTCTCCACCGCCTCAGCCACTCCCGACACGGGACAAACTGGCGGAGGTGGTAGAGCGTTGGTTTCTCAATCTAGAGGTCCCTCCTTTCAAACCCACGATCGATGAAAAAATGTATTATATTGTCATTTTTGTCCCTTCCTAGTTGGATCGAGTGTTAGCACATGTATAAGATGACAAGCTGAGACAGGAGTCCTGGTACCCCCGAACTGTTTCTGTGTGGCAGCTAAAAAATAGTGTTATAATCCGTCCACAATATAGCCTTTATATAATGCTGATGTATTAGTTTTAGTTGAGTTGGTTTAACTTCCAACATCAGCACTATATAGGCTATATTGTAGACGGGCCCCAAGACTGACGTCTAACAATGTAATGTGCTGCCACACACGAGACATGGCGGGGATACCATGACTTCTATCTCAGCCGGTCACATTAAACTGACACCGACCCAACCAGTAGGGAGCGCAATCGCCAGGGCTCGAACCCGGACCTTTTTGCGTTGGAATCCGATGTT
>RQTK01001038.1:125537-128037 GCA_003991915.1 Elysia chlorotica | reverse complement strand
GCTCATTATAGAGAAGCATGTAGATGAATGGATCAATAGATAGAGGTGTGGGTAATTGTAAGCATAGGAAAAATGACAGAAAAATACATAAAAAAGAAAAGATAGATAGATACCTGTAGACACAGACAGATAGATAGTAAGATATGATAGATAAATAGATAAATAAGTGGATAGATAGATAGATAGATAGATAGATAGATAGATAGATAGATAGATAGATAGATAGATAGATAGATATATAGGTAGATAGATAGATAGATAGATAGATAGATAGATAGATAGATAGATAGATAGATAGATAGATAGATAGATTGAAAGAAAAATCAAATAGAGAAATAGATTGATGGATGGGTTGACAGATGGACAGAAAGACATTTAAATATTTATATAGTCTCATATATAAAGAGATAGGCAAGTAACATACACAGACAGACAGATATAACTAGAAAAACAGATAGAAACAGACACAAAAAGTGGTAAACTATTTTAATAGGCAGTGTGAATTAGTGCCACAACAGAGCAATAAAATTGTTAAGTACGAAGATAATGGATGAGCAACCAAAACTGATGCCAAAGGGTAGGGATGCCAAGAGTAGTTCCTTTCAATATTATTTCATGTAGACTCCCCCCTCCCTAAAAACAACAACAACAATACAGCAAACCCCAAAAACATAGTTAGAGAAAATACTGTCTGGGACATTAAATTATTTGACAAACTCATCCTTAAGAGAAAATGAAATGCATTTTCGTTTCGGAAGAATTTTATAATTATATCCATCGAGTTTTAAAAGAACTCAAATAACCACAAAAAAAAATTAAGAATCAGTTTTGTAGATTTGCTGACATGAGGGTGGAAAAAAAAGGGGGAACACAAAATATGTGCAGATTTTTTAAAACAAAACAAAACAAACCAAAAAAAGTTTATTAGAAGTTAAAATGTATTTCCACCGCTATTTTTAAGCTGCTGAACTGAAGAGATGTTGATAGATGCAAAGGGAAGTAACTCTCAATTTTTTTTTGTTTTTATTTGTTTTGTTTGTTAAAGTTCTTGATAGTGTTGAGGGATGTGGAAACTCTCTCTTGTCTCTCCCAGACTGCATCGCGGTAATGGCTGCCGGGGGATTCCCCAATTATCTGGATAACTACTATCACCTGAAGTGATAAACGGGTCTAGACATCTCATAAATATGACATAAACGCGTCAAAACGCTGGCATAAATGTGTCATAATAATGTGGTAAAGACTGGTTGTTTTTTTGTTTTTTTTGTTTTGTTTGTTTTGTTTTTAAGAATTATTCTAACACGAGTTTAATTTCACCTCAAGTCTATTTGTGTCGTATTTTTGTGTTTTGTTGCTGTTGTTGTTTGTTGTTGTTGTTGCTGCTGATGCTACTGTTGTTGTTGCTGCTGATGCTACTGTTGTTGTTTGTTGTTGTTGTTGCTGCTGATGCTGCTGTTGTTGTTGCTGTTGTTGTTGTTGTTGTTGTTGATGTTGGCATGTCCTAAAATTAATTTTTTTCCTCAAACTCAAGGGAGGATCCAAACCCAGATGGCTTAGGGATGAAAACTTATCATCAGAATGTATACATGTATTGGAGATAAAAGGGAGATAATCCACAGATAACAGAAAAAATATTACGTCCCTTATGTTGGAATTTTTTTACTACATTTATAATTTTTGGGTAAAAAAACTTTCCAACATCAACATCAACATTTTATCTAGTTATTTTAGTAAGAAGCCTAACATTTTGTTTATATCTCTTGCTTTTTTCTTAATGGAACAAAACTAAATTTCCTCCTAGGTCAAATCGCCCTCCAGTTTGTAACAGTTTACACCCATCTTGTTTTGATGTGCATTAAACATGACAGTTTTATTGCGCACCAAATAAACAAACACGGAGAAATTTTAAGCTTTATGATAACAAAATGTGTTTAAATATAGCAAAATATTTATTTTTCCTAGGTGTTTTTTTCTGTTTTTACAATAATATTGTTTATTTTACATAAAATAAAATTATTTCTCTAAAAGTTTTTATGATTACAGGATTTTACAGAATATTGAAAAATATATTTTTTTCTGGTTGCATTCTTCTGTTGGCATAATTCATATAAATTATGTTTCTGAAAAGTTTTATGTAATTACACATAATGCTGTTTGTACTTGGATCTATCCCAAAATTTTGATATTTTATAATAACATTATTGTTTTTGTATTTATTGAATAGGACTGTGTAAAGCTTTAATCAATTTCAATTGCTATAATAATGTGCAGTGGATGTGAGTACGTTCTTCTATCTTGTTGGCTCCTATCATTTACATGAATTATGTGCTAAATTTTCAAATGAAGTATAATTAGAGTTTTTGATATCAGCAAAGGCGCTCTAAAATGTATGTACATTTTTGTATATTCATACTACAAAATAAAGTAATAATGATAGTAATAATTAAAGATAACAGAAATAATAATAATAATAATAATAATAATGATAATAATAACTACA
>RQTK01001038.1:106057-125391 GCA_003991915.1 Elysia chlorotica | reverse complement strand
TTGTTATTATTATATTATTATTATTATTATTATTATTATTATTATTATTATTATTATTATTGCAACAACAACAACAACAATAATAATATCTACAAGGAGAGGTGGAGAGATAGAGTGAGAGAGAGTGGACAGATAGAGAGAGAGTATCATACAGAGAGAGATAAAGAGTGAGAGAGAGATACAGAGAGAGACAGAGAGACAGGGAGACAGAGAAACAGATAGGAACTGGACATTCTGAGCATGAGAAAAGAATTTAAATTTTTTATAATTCTTTTAATTGAACATTTAATATTATTGCATCATAATTTATCATTTAAAAAAATGGTAAAAAAATGAAAATCAAAAAAAAAAAATACACCAACCGATTATTCAGACACTAATTCAATACATTTATATAAAAGGAAAGGCAATGCCGTCTCCTTAGAAATTTCTCGATCAAAGGGAAAGAACCGAACATTTAAGAAAAATTTGTAAAATCAAAGGGAGTTAATGACATATGGCATTATAGCCAACTTCTGTCGTTTACTTCTCTCTATCTTTGTCTTTGTCTGTTTTTAGTCTGTTTGTTACTGTCTTTCTCTCTTTCCATCTCTTTCTTATTCTCCGTCTCCCTTTCTCTCTATGGCTCACCATTTGCACGTAATACCAAAATATCACTACATCATACTTAACATCTGTTCTTCTACAATCGAGCTATTATACTTACACTTTATCTAAACCTACCTTCCGTATATAATTCCAGTCAGGAATCGAACCATGACAACCTTTTAATCAAAGCTTCATAATCAATCTAGTGCCCTACCTACCGATCCACATGTAGACTTAACACTGAAACTAGAAAGATTTGAAAGGCACCATACCTAAACAAGAATCAATATACCGACTCCATCCCCACACGCATCTTTTCTTTTCATACACGTGAAGTGAAGTGTATTTGAAATTTTCACCTGTACATATTTTATCATAGAAGGAAAAAAAATATCTCTTTGGCTTTCTGACTCTATCTCTGTCTGTGTGCCTGTCTGTCTGTTCTTTTCCACCTTCCTCTCTCATCACACTCATGTTAATGAATTTCTATTTCCTGCACGTGTTGACCATATTTTACATTTTCTCGTAAAGAGAATTAAAAGCGAAACCTGGTGACCATATGTGGGATCTTTATGTGGCATACATATACATCTTCACACATACGGTAGATCTACATGTTCCAAGGTAGAAAGCGGGATGGGTTTGCGAGGCAAGTGCCAGATTTGGGGAGGAAAGAGAGATGGGAGGAGAGAGAGATAGAAAGGGGGGGGGTATAGAGAGAGAGGAGAGAGAGAAAGGGGTGATGAGAGTGAGAGATAGAGGGAAATATAGAGGGAGAGAGAGAGGGAGAGAGAGGAGGGAGAGTGAAAGAGGGAGAGAGACAGGGAGAGTCAGAGAGAGACAGAGGTAGATACAGAGAGACACAAGGAGAGATAGAGACCGAAAGATGAAAGAGGCACAGAGAGCGTAAAAAAGAGAGTCAGTGAGACAGAAATAAAGAAAGAACGACAGAGAGAGAAAGTAAAATAGAAAGAAAGAGAGAAAAAAAAGAGAGAGAGAGAGAGAGAGAGAGAGAGAGAGAGAGAGAGAGAAAGAAAAATTGAAAGAAAGAAAGAGAAAAAAAGAGAGAGAGAGAGAGAGAGAGAGAGAGAGAGAGAGAGAGAGAAAGAGATTGAGGAGTATGCTCTTATGGTAGCAATACTAAAGCCGACACTATTTTGTTTCAAACTTTACCGTGACATTTTTTTTTTGTATGTGCTACTAAGCTCTACCGTAATATTATTTATTATTCACCAAGCTTTACGGCAACAAAAGAGTGTGGGGCTACCATGACTCCTATCTCAGCCGATTACATTAAATGTACACCGGTTCAACCAGTTGGTAGCGAAATCGCCAGGGATCGAACCACGCACCTTTTGCGCTAGAAGCCGATGTTCTATCCCAGGCCCATTGCGCCCCCAGCAAAAACGCACCTTTTCAAAAGTTAAAAAAAAAGTAGCTCTTAACTTACTGCTCATGGTGTGGAGTTATGTATTAACCAGTTATCTGGTCCATGGATGACCATCCCCTGACCCGCCACCACGTTCACCATCTCACCATCTCATAATCAGAGGGTAAGCCCTTCCAGGACCTTTGAAACCCACAGTCGGTCCAAAAAAATTATTTGTCCGCTTTCGTACCATGTAGGTTGGGTCGGTGTCAGTGTAACGTAAATGGCTGAGACAGGAGTCATGGTATTCTCGAACTGTCTCTGAGTCAGTGTGTGGCAGCAAGTAAAAATGTCAGACTTTAGTCTTGGGATCCGTCCATAATATAGACTAGATATTGCACATTTTAAACGCTAAACCGTTTAAAAAAAACACGACAAAAATAAACAACAACCCCCCCCCCCACACACACACACAACCAAACCAACTAAACAACCATAGAGCTACGACTGGGCTAGGGCAGGGACGATAACAAGTTGTCAAAAGAACAACATCTAAAATTGGTTATCCCCGAGCACATACGCCAAAGAACTTGAAGGGTTAAGAAGGCAGACAGACAGACAAACAGACCAAAGGAAAAGAAATAACCCGTCTGTTTTGAACATACCCTAGATTTTCATGGGAATCGTATTTTGCGACAGACTGTACCCCCCTAAACAATATTTTATTTTATAAACTGTTCGCAATTCTTGATAACCAGGTGTTGTTTAAAAAAAATAATAAGTGCACTACTTAATACTGAGATTTATCCCCCCCCCCCCCCACAAAACTCAACCCTCACCAAGGACAAACTTAAGCGTCCCACTAAACCCTATGTACTCTTTAACCCTTAAAGGCCTAAGTCGCCAAAAAACCACACGCGTAACACATGTTGAGATTTGGGAAAAACCCGACACCTCTTCATAAAATTATACCTAGACGCACCATTTGTTTTGCGCTAATATTTTGAACGTGGCTTAACTTTTAACACCTCCACGTTTGATCTAAAGCATTGAAGAAAACTAAAGATCAAATGTTGCATAATTAAGGATCTACTTTCATAGGAAATTTACTCAGCTGTTGTTGTTGTTTTAATCTGGATAAAATGTAAATAAAAAGTACCCTGGTAACCCTCAAACTGTTCCTTTCACCGAGGAGACTAAACTAAAAAAAAAATGGGCATATTGAAAATGAAAGCAGAAGAAATATTTTACATGTGTAGAAAAACAACAACCCCCAACAACAACTGCTACACAAGTCTTTCATAATATTATTTAATCCAAAAAAAATGGGGTGAAATACGATACACAGAAGCATTAGTGCAGCTTTCTAGCGATTGTGGTGAAATTTATCATAATATTTAAATAAACTCCTTTAATTATTATGTCTAATTGACCACTTTTGAACGTTTCAACCAAATATTTTCTCTGTTTAACTCATAATTATAAAGTGCATACAATCAAACGATGGTTTATTGAACATTTTGCAGAATGTTAAAGATAACTTCTATCACACAGGGTAAATTTAAGGCAGGGTGGACGTATGACAGAATGTTTAATATCTGGGTATGTAACAAAAAAACAATGATCTTTGTCTCAAGGTTTAGTATTGATCATAGATTTTTTTACGAATGTAACGCGCAGCATATTGGGTCGCCATACAGCTGTAATAGTATGCGGCTGTAACTATAGGAAAAGACCATATATACACGCCAGAAGACTTAGGAAAATACCGTATATAGACGCCAGAAGCCATAGGAAATACCGTATATACACGCCAACAGACATAGGAAAAGACCGTATATACACACCAGTAGACATAGGAAACTACCGTATATACACGCCAGCAGACATAGGAAAAGACCGTATATACACACCAGTAGCCATAGGAAATACCGTATATACACGCCAACAGACATAGGAAAATACCGTATATACACGCCAACAGACATAGGAAAATACCGTATATACACGCCAATAGTAACAGGAAAATACCGTATATACACGCCAGCAGACAGGAAAAGACGGTATATACACGCCAGTAGAGATAGGAAAATACCGTATATATATATGCCAGCAGACATAGGAGAAGAATTATATATACGCCAGCAGACATAGGAAAATACTGTATATATAAACGCCAACAGACAAAGAAAAGACCATATATACACGCCAGCAGACATAGGAAAATACCGTATATACACGCCAGAATACATAGGAAAATACCGTATATACACGACAGAAGACAGGGAAATACCGTATATAGAAGCGAGAAGCCATAGGAAAATACCGTATATAGAAGCAGAATATAGGAAAATACCGTATATACACGCCAGCAGATACACAGTGTCACTATATAGCTGCAACAATAGGTGAGACAACCAGGGTGAACCAGGTACACGTCGCCAATATATGTGTTCAACTAGAGGCCTCTACAAACTATGAAAATGCTATATTTTGAAATTTTTAAGTAGAAAATAATTTGAATACATCAAGTTCTAGAAATGACAGAGTTATAACTTTTTCAAATTCTTAAAATGCATTTAATGCTTTTTACCATACTATCAATAACTCCAAAAGTCAAATTTCCGACTTGTGTCTGATTCACCCTGGTTGCCTAAGAAAAGACCGTATATACACGCCTGCAGACACACAGTGTCATCATAGAAACAACAATGATTTGACTAAGATGCCGTCGGTATTCTATCAATAATTATAACTGCACTGAATGATGTAATTAAACAGTTTGTGAAGACCCAAAAAATTGGAAAAAATTAATATACCTAGACGCATACTAGACTCTGTAAACAGGAGGGGAAATAAATCTGTTAGAGGTAAAAATGTAAAGAAAGTTAGAGAAAAAGTTTAACAAAAATACGGAACTAATTATATATCTAGACGCTTCATAAACTCTGTAAACAGGAGAATAAACGAATCTGTTGCAAGTCAAAATGTATATGAAGCACGGTAAGTTGAAGATCTGAATTTGCAAGATATTACAACTAGATTCTAGATTTCTATGTACATTAATTTAGAAACAAGTGGTAGTAAGTGTAAACTGTTACAGGTAGAATCTAGCTCTTGGTCTAGGTTTAGACTACAGGAGTGACAAGTACCTGCCAAATGTACAACGCTGTGCTAAGCTTACAACTCATGTTACGATATGCGAATAAGAAGATTTACGACAAGTTTGTAAGCTACGGCGATGTATTATCGAAAAAAAAATGAAGTATCATACAATAGAGATCAAAATTATAGGACGTTATTTTGAAGAATTTGGGGTAGAATGCACAAAGATGACGTACCTTACGTCTCGTCGTAAGCCTTCTTATTCTTATATTGTTACGACAAGAGGTAATCTACGTCTTGTTTCTGCATTTTACCGTTGAATTTACAAGATGTTACAGCTAGATTTTAGCTGTAGATCTACATTATTTTAGTAACAAGTTGTCGTAAGTACAACTTGCAGGTAAGCTTACGACTTGTCTTAAGATGTGTGAGTAAAAACGCTTACGACAAGCTTTAAGCTACCACACCGTTGTACATACCACATAAGGCTGAGTAACAAGTGGCAGGGGAAACTTACCAGCGCCGCCATTTTGTTGAGGACCTTCGTAATCCCACGAGATAGAAGAGCTGCAAACTTGATGATATCCAAGAGGAGGCGAGAGCGCACCCCATAAACCACCGCCTCCTCCCCCAACTCCACTTCTTCCACCGCCTCCATCACAACCTCCATGACCTTGGGCTGCAACACTGCCATAGAATCGGCCAATCACTGAGCTCGCAGCCGAACAAGGGGAGATTACTCTGAACTCCATCTTTTACTTTGTGAGATACGTTCTCACCTGTCGATTTCCTGACGACAAAACTCGTAGATTTCTAAAACACAGAGTAGATCTAAAGAATAAAACCGTAGATTTTTAGATACGATTTTAGAAAATCACTTGCCGATTTCTAGATAATATCTAAAGACAAAAAAACACCGATTCCTAGATCAGATTTTATGAAAGCAACCATCGAATCATTGTTAAGATAAAGATCGAAAACTTTCACTTCCTTGATCGAAGAATTTCACACTGCTGACGGATCTAAATTTAGACCTAGATCTAGATCTAGAGTGGTTTAAGACACCATCAAAGCTTAACACTTCAGACTAAACAAATAAACTTTGCGGAATTATTAACACACCAAATGCAACAGCTAGACCGTAATATCTGATACAAAATATAATATTTTCATATTTCGGCAGCCCTAACTGACATAACCAAACGAACACACACGATCTAGATATATAGATCTATTATACAGAACTACACATATATGCCCATATCGAATTCACATTTCAGGCTGCACAATACCATAAAAAACTCGCGATTTCTTTAAACTAATATTGGTTTACATAATGACTTTTTAATGGAACGCATCTCCAGTTTTATAAAGTATCTTCTGATAGCTAGTTATGAATTAAAACATTGTCTCATAAGCTAGTCACACAGCTATTCGGGTAACACTACTAATGTGACTGCACGTTTAGATATATTTAATATACCTGTGTTTTTAAAGTATTATAATTATATGACTGAACTTTACATGCTCTCAAGAAGTACTAAGAAAAGAAAGACTAGCTTTCTATTCATAAAGATTTTACTTAGCTTCATTCGTTGAAGATATCATGAGTTTCACAATAAATCATCACAAAACTATGTCTAGTTGGAAGTAAAAAGTATTTTGATAACTTTATTGAAAATGAGCTAGATCTAGGTATATGTATAATTATAATTATAATTATTTGTTCTTTCCTAGCGAGGCTTAGGCTTTTAAAAAAGAAGGCAAAGTCAACTCAGAAGATAATTTAAACTGTTTTAACCCAAAGGACATACGTATTGTGTCCTTTGTTGCTCTTTAAATCATCAGAATGTACATCACTAAAGGGGAAAGAGTGTTAGTGATAATTTCCATCACAGAGCACAATATTTAGACGCATGGTGGACCTAGCACAAACGGGCATACCTCCGGCATAAGAATGCAAAGGGTTTTCAAAAGTAATCTAGATCTACAACATTTAACTATAGGCACAACCATAGCTAACCGTTAATACTGTTGGTGAATAGACTGAAGAAGCTAAAATACAACTAAAAACATATCTAAATTACAGCAAGAAAATCACTATTTGAAAATGTGAACCATTAGATCTATCTACTAACTATGCAAACATTAATTATAAATATACCACTCCTACTCTGTAAAGTAATAATAATATGTTCACTAGTAAGAACTCTGTTACTTTGCCTTCTTTGTTTGGACTCCTTGAGCAAGAAAAGAATAGTGACAATCCGTGCAATACAAGCATAGATAAATAATACGGACTTAGGTTATAAAGATTATACTCACAAAACGGCCACTTATTTCAGTAGATATTAAACACACTACCATAAGCTAGGTGAGTGAGAAGTTGTTACATTCCTTCGCTGAACACAGCACAACTTTAGTAACACACTACTAACCTATAACTGAAGTTAGACCTACACACCTACTTATCGGCACAATACTTTATAAGGTAAATCTATGCTAACATATAACACATTACATGTATTTTCGAAAGTTAACTTTGTTTTAGCACAAGCAGTAGTACTTCTTCTCCTGATTTTGGATAGAAAACTATAGAACATCCAGATTCGAAGTAACGCCAAACAAAAACAGCGGAAAATTCATCTAGATCTAAATTCTAGACATAGATCTAGGCCTACACCGAAGCTACTGGGAGACACTCATACATTCGGAATAACTGCGGATGCCTTTATTTCATCTGATTCCAATTCTGGCCCATCCATTACTTTGTGGAAGAAAGAAATAAAAACTAGAAAGAGATCTTGAAGGTGCTTTACATCTTCCTTTGAACGTTCAAGCTGTGTTCTTCTTCTTTACTGCCATGGATATCTACAGAGAGAGACGGACAGATGGCGAAAGTAGAAGGAGAGGAATAGTAACAGATAGATGAAGATAGGGGTGGAGATGGGAAAGGGGGGGGGGGGGGGGAGATGGTTGCATTTATCTCCACGTGCTTAAAAAACGTAAAAGAAATCTAAAGGTGTCATGCTCTTACACCCTCTTATCGTTTTCATCCTTCTATCTCGAGACTTCAAAGGCGGCGGTTGGCACATCAAAGGGAAGTAATTCCCACATCAAAGACCAGTTATCTTTCTTGTTCGTGCGCCGTGAGATTTTTAACATTACAGAGATCCGTTGCGGCGCTTTCAAGTTTTACGGTGTCGATAATTGGTCCTTCACAAAAAAACATGGCTGCCGGCTGGCGGCTAGAGTTGGTGTTGGTGCTTCCTTAACTTAACAAGTTCAAAGTGGGACTTCAGGAAGTTAGGAAGTTAGGAAGGAATAAAGGTACTGTACTAGGTCTGATTGATACACTAGGCTGGGTGGATCTTCATAGTGGAGGGGCAGGGGTGATGGAGAGGGGCGGGGGAGGAGAGGGACAGACAGACAAACAGATAGAGGTAACGCTAGAGAGACTGAAAGAGAGAGGGACAGACAGACAAACAGATAGAGGTAACGCTAGAGAGACTGAGAGAGAGAGGGACAGACAGACAAACAGATAGAGGTAACGCTAGAGAGACTGAAAGAGAGAGGGACAGACAGACAAACAGATAAAGGTAACGCTAGAGAGACTGAAAGAAAGAGAGAGAGAGAAAGAGAGAGAGAGAGTGAAATAAAGGGAAAGAAAGAGAAAGAGAGAGAGCGTGTAAAAGAAAAGGAGAGAGAGAGAGGTAGGAGAACGGAAGTCACCCACCCTTACATTCAAACACATACAGTCCCTGCTGACGGTAACAGAAGGTGTACTTTATATTCCCATAAACTTCAAGCATTGCAAAAAACCTGTGATCGTAATAAACTTCAACAGGTAATAAAAAATGTGTTCGCTTCCACCACCATCATCTTTACTGTAGTGATCAAAACTTCAGTGCTAACGCAATGAAGGTAACTGTCATCATCGTCATCATCGTCATCATCATCATCATTGTCATCCTCCTCCTCCTCCTCCTCCTCCCCCTCCTCCTCATCATCATCATCATCATCACCACAATTCTTATGATCATCTTTTTCATCGCTGTCATACACTCTATCATCATGATCACGAACACCGCATGAAGTCTTATTGGAATTTCCCAAAAGTTTTATGACATTGTCGGAAGAAATAGACTTCGTTATAGGTTTTAGTAATATCATATAGCAAAAATGATCACAGAGGCGAAATACTAAATCGTGCCACTTGTCCTATGGTTGTAAGTACAACGTTATGGTAAGCTTAAGCCTCACAAAAAGCCTTCTTATCCGCATAATTAAGTTATTACGACCGACGTGTAAGTTGTATTTACCGGGGTACTGTGCTTATGGTCCCTTGTCTTGAAAAAATGTACAAAAAAAAATTAAAAAGTATCACCAAAATGGTACCCTGAAGTATATGTCTGTTAAAAATGGCTGATGGCTTCCTCTCTGTTTGCCGGGTTATGTCAGTCAGTATACTGTGACCAACTTTGACCAAGACATACGTTAATGTACATGTATAATTATATCTAAGTATAATGTGACCGTCTGAGACAGGAGTCATGGGTTGGTTTAACGTCCAACAGCAGCACTATATAGGCTATATTGTGGACGGGCCCCAAGAGGGAAGTCCGACAATTTTATGTGCTGTCACACAGGAGACAGGGCGGGGATACCATGAGCCATTTAGTCGTAAGTACAACGTGGGCGTTTACTTACGCCTCGCCGTATACCTTCTTTATCCCATAATTATTTATTCTTACGACAAGTTGTAAGCTACCGAAAGTTGTACTTACGGTCCATGAAACTCCCGCACTGCCTCTGTGTGACGTAAAATTGTCGAACTTTAGTCTTGGGACTCGTCCAATAAACTTTTCTATTGTACTGGAGTCGGACGTAAAGAAGAAAACTTAAACTTAAACCCAAACATGTGTGTATCTGCGCTCTGTCTCTGTGTCAAATTATCACACTTGATAATTGATACTGGTCCGCGTAACAATTACAATTCTGAGGAATCATGGTAAAAAACAATCAATAATAATCAATAAACAAATAAAAGCACTTTTTGTGCCATGTATATCTGGCTAAATAATGTATTAAAAAACAAACAAAGTAAAAACATCATTAAAAAAACAAATGACAAACTAAACAATGAAACAAAAACAATTACCAAGTTTCGAACGTTTTTTTTTTGTCTTTGCATAAATGAAAATTTTATTATTTTGTGAATCTGAAAGTTGAGTAACAAAAAACGAAAAAAAAATGGAACAATAATATTTATTATGAGTTCGTTCAACTAAATCATGAAGTTGGTAAAATTCCAATATCCAAAACAATTGAAAATATTAACCTGCAAAAGACAAAGCCAAGAAGAAAAATGTAGAGGTATAAATTTCATACAATCTCACAGGTTTTCTCGCCATTTAAGTGTCACATTAAATACTCAGTCTCATCAGTACCATATTAGGACTCTCTCTCTCTCTCTCTCTCTCTCTCCCTCTCTCTCTGTATCTCTCTCGCTCTCTCTCTCTCTATCTCAGAAGAAATTGACATTTGTAGAAGAAAATTGAAACATGTATAATACACACGAAAATCCGGAGACAAGTTGTGCTAAGTTCATAAAGAAGTAGAAATAGACCTCCGACTTAGATTGTAATTAAAAAAACGTAGTCTGGAGACGAAACCTACTTTCGCTTTGTACTTAGTAAGCCTACCCATGGTGTGTAATATTGTGATAAATACCACGCAACGTAACAAAAGTCTGATGGTTCAAAACCGTGGTTATTTTGTATTGTTACATGTATTTGTCAAATGCAGGCATTCATGATAAATACTACCAAAGTGCTGCTAGAATCAATTTTATAATTTCATAAAAATACGAAGATAGAAAAAAAAGTTAAAAAAAAAACAAACAAACCAACAACAACCCATAACAACAAGGTCGCCGTAGATTAGCATAATACATAAACATATAAATGGATAAACAAAACATGAATAAATATGACTGAGTTTCAATATCACAATTATTGCCCAACAGTTACTGAGATAAATCGAGTGATGTTACCAGAATGGTAGACGTTTAAATTAAATTTATGCATTAAAATAAACATGGCATAATTACATTGTGTAAACCGCTATGTCAAAATTTACATATCACTAAACTAAATACATCTATTTGTTTTGTATTACATGCATCTTGAAGACTATGACTACATCTTATAGAGATGAAATTAGCACTATGCTTACCAAAACTTTAGTGTGTAAAAAGCACTGCATGAAACGGAAACAAACAAAAAAAAGAGTGCGCGAGCAGATAATAAAACAACTAAAGACCATCACCATTAGAATCAAGAAAAAGAAAGATAAAGAGAAAAGCTTAGAGTAATTAACAACAACAACAACAACAACAACAACAACAACAACAACAACAACAGCAACAACAACAACAACAAAGCACCAAAAACATAGTTCATAAGCACATATGTCTATTATTAGACATTTGTGGTCGTAAGTAAAACGTTGTGGTAATGAAAAGGCTTACGAAGAGTTGCGAGGCTGTACATATTATGATCCCAAGGTGTGAAGTAATGTGGGAATTTCCACTCCAACCCTCCTTCACCCTCTTTCTCTCTCTCTCTCTCTCTCTCTCTCTCTCTCTCTCTCTTTCTCTCTCTCTCTATCTCTCTATTATTCCTTCTTTCCCACTCTCTCTCTCTCTCTCTCCCTCTCTCTCTCTCTCTTTCTCTCTCTCTCTATCTCTCTATTATTCCTTCTTTCCCTCCGCCCAATCCCACCCTTATCCACCTCACCCGAACAAAACCGTAAATGCAATGAGTCTATTACTTTACACGGTAAATGTACAAACAAAAACACTTCAAGATAATAGTCGGTTAAGAATTGTCTTTGCTGTAGTTGTAGTTGAGTTTGCTTAACGTCCAAAATCAGCACTATTATAGGCTATTTTGTGTACGGGCTCCAAGACTGACGTCTAACAATTGCATGTGCTGCAATACACGATACAGGGCGGGGATACCATGACTCCTGTCTCAGCTGGTCATATTAAACCGACACCGGCCTAACCAGTAGGGAGCGATTTGTCTTTGCTGTGCTCTATTTATTTTTTTTCAATAGAGTTAAACATAGGAGGGGGGAGGGTTGGGTTGGTTTAACGTCGAACATCAGCACTATATAGGCTATATTGTGGAGGAGTCCCAAGACTGACGTCTGACAATTTTATGTGCTGCCACACACGAGGCAGCACATAAAATTATAATCCTATAGGAGTACCAAGCCCACGTTATGCTAATAGTATTCCTTTGCAAGATACCACCCCCTCCCCTTTATTACTTTTCTAAATCCGCTATCAATCAATAGCTATTGGAGAATGTAAAACAAGAGATCAGTTTTCCAAGAATATAATTATATATTAAAAAAAACAATAATGATACCACAAAGTGGTTACAACACTTGGAATTCTAGGAGTAGAACAGAGGCAAAGAAGACGGTTTTAAACAGTAATAAATTCAAGGTTGTGCAAGTCGTCATCTCAGTTACATAATGTCCTATCTGATTCCTAAAATACTAAAGATCAAGAGTATTTTAAAAACGAGATATGATATTATAAAACTGAGGTGAAAAATTCTAGGAACCATTGCTATAAATTCTTATTTATATTATCACAGACAAGCCCATACTATTGAACAAAGGAACAGGCATACGACAAAGTATACATATATATACAGTGTACTTAAAAATACCGTAACATCACAACCAAAGGAAGTCAATGATTTCAATATTTTCTAAAAAAAAATAAAAAAAAAATACGGAAGCATTGAAAAATGTAACCCACAAAATATTGCGTCTGGCAGTGACTCTTAAACGGATATTATTATTGTTATTCTTATCGTTATTGTTATTGTTATTGTTATAATTATTATTATTATTATTATTATTATTATTATTATTATTATTATTATTATTATTATTATTATTATTATTATTATTATTATTATTATCACCATACATCTAATTTCTTGTATGCATTTAAATATATAGTTTATACTACAGGATACTTCGCTGTTCTGTGCTTTGTAAGATTGAGTTCACGGAGCATTCATTGTATTTTGCTATGAAAGTGATAGTCTTTACCATAGGAGTATATTGTAATGTGCTATCTAAAAGATCGTCTATACCACGGGAGACTATTGTAAGATGCAATGTAAGAGAGGCTAATACATGAGAGTATTTACTATACATGGACTGTGCTGTGTAAGAGAAAGTATTTACTATGGGTATATTATTTCATGTACTAGATAAACGAGTTTCTCCATAGAGGCGAATTTTTGCAAAGCTTTGCAAGGTGTCTAAAAACAAATTGTATGTCCTTTTTATAGAAGCAAGCAAAGCGTCGATCACTTTCATACGTTTAGTGATCGAGTAAGAACAACACTTTTTATACATGTCGCTATTTACCCTTCCACTATACAGATACTAACTGGCAGTAGTCCTATTGATTTGTGTTTTACATTTTTCTTGCTGGGTTTGTTAAATCTAAACTTACATTCGTATTCCTCGTTACATATTAATGAAATATGACCCTAAATGAATTAACTTTTTTCTATAGAACATCAATATGAAAATTTATAATCGAAATACTATAAAGCGATATATCATGATCAAAGGTGCCATACTATTCGCTACATGCGATTCTATGTTCCACAGGGAATTCGGAGATCTACGGTGTTGGAGATCGGTCGTTTATATATGAATGTATTAAGGAGACTTTATGAACAACTATCTTCTTTTATGCATCTGATCTACTATGTAAGATATAGTTTATTCTATGGGCCTTTTCGTTGTGCTGTGCTTTGTAAGAGTCAATTTAGGGGAGCATTCATTGTATTTTCCTAAGGAAGTGATAGTCTATACCATGGGAGAACATTGTCATCTGCTATCAAAGAGATCGGTCTATACCATGGGAGACTTTATTGTAAGATGCAATGTAAGAGAGACTAATACATTTTACTATGGGAATGTTCACTGCACTGTGCTGTATAAGAAACTTTTTTACCATTTGAGTCTATAATTATCATGGGATACTTTATTCTACCATAACTGTGTACTATCTAAATGGTAGTCTACACGATGGGGAAATCTATTTTGCTGTGCAATGTAAGAATCAGTTTATATCATGAGAACATTCATCGTTGAGACGGTCTATACCTTTGGAGTATTTATTAAAAAGCAATATGTAAGAGGTAGTCTATACGATAGGAACATTCTCAGCATTCAGTGCATTGAAGTACGTAAGAGACAGTATATTCTATAAACGTATTCATTGCACTGTACTTTGTAAGAGATAATCTTTTCATGTCAGCAATCATTGTAACTGCTGTTTAAGAGAGAGTCTATACAGAAAGTTGATTGCAGTGTGTTAGATAGTCCCCATTAGAGACGATTTCTATTGAGTTTTGTTCTACATTTGTTAAATTGTTAAATCTAAACTTATTTTCGTATTCATGTTTAAATTTTAATGCAATTTGATCCTAAATGAGCAAGCTTTATTCTCATGAACATCAAATAATATAAAGAAAAAAAAATCCAAATACTATCAAACAGGAGTTCGCTACAAAACGTTTCTGTTAATTCGCAACGATATTGCAGGAACAATGGTGTCATACTGAACGCTACATGGAGAACATTGTATCTGCTATCTAAAAGATCGTCTATACCACGGAGACTTTTTTGTAAGATGTAATGTAAGAGAGACTAACACATGAGAGTATTTACTATACATGGACTGTGCTGTGTAAGAGACAGTATTTACTATGGAAATATTTCATGTACTAGATAAAAGAATTTCACCATAGAGGCGAATGTTTGCAAAGCTTTGAAATGTATTTAAAAACAAATTGTTTGTCATTTTCACAGAAACAAGCAAAGCTTCGCTCACTTTCACATGTTATAGTGGTCGAGTACGAACAACACTTTAATACATGTCGTATTTTACCCTTCCACTATACATGGAACTAACTGGCAGTAATTGTGTCTGTATAGCATGCCAAAAACTCACATACAGTTTCTTTATATGGGCAGTTCAATGTCAGAAGAGTCCTATTGAATTTTGTTCTACAGTTTACTTGCTGGGTTTGTCAAATATACTAGTATTCGTATTTCTGGCTAAACTTTAATGCAAGTTTGATCCTAAATGGATGAGCTTTTATCTTTTTGAACGACAAATACCAAGAAAAAAAACAACCCAAATCCAAATGTACTATCAAGCGGAGTCCGCTTCAAACGTAAATCTTTCCGGGAATTCGCAACGATAATTAACTATTCAGAATCAAAGGTGCCATACTGAGCGCTAAATGCGACCCTAAGTTCCACAGGGAATCAGGAGATCAATGGTGTCATACTGAACGCTACATGCGACCCTAAGTGTTCAGCAGGGAATCAGGAGATCTACGGTGTTGGAGATCTACGGTGTTGGAGATCTACGGTGTTGGAGATCTACGGTGTTGGAGATCTACGGTGTTGGAGATCTACGGTGTTGGAGATCTACGATGTAGGAGATCTACGGTGTTGGAGAGCTACGGTGTTGGAGATCTACGGTGTTGGGGATCTACGGTGTAGGAGATCTACGGTGTTGGAGATCTACGGTGTAGGAGATCTACGGTGTTGGAGATCTACGGTGTTGGAGATCTGTCGTCCAGATCTGATGCTGTCTCTTCCAGACTTAATGGAGCCACTTCTCTGGTGCATGTTTCGCTGTCAGAGTTCCCCGACCTAACTCCACGGTGTATAGCCTGACTTGGGACTAATCTGTCCTTGGACAATCCTGTCGGCGACCCCGGACTGGGGCTGTTGGTCTGTTGTCCTGTCGAGTCAGGACAATCTTGTTCTATCTGTTTTGTCCCAACGGGACCGTCAAGTTCAATGTGTCTTGATTCGATGGGGCCATCTTGTCCTTGGTACCCTAGCTGTCCTAGATGTCCTAGATGTCCTAGCTGTCCTAGCACGACGGGACCGTCCTGTCCTATATGTCCTGAGAGTCTCTGTGACCCGCCTTCTCCTGCTGCGTGTTGTGCGTCGATGAAATCCAAGCCTTGTGGGCTGCAGACAGAGTTCTCGACGGGCGCACAGTTGTGCATCCGAAGAGACGACGGTGAGAGACTCTGAGGCCGTTTGGCCTTCTTGGTAGGGGAGGGAGTCGTTGTGGAGGACAAGACCAGGTTAGAGCCTAGCAAGCTCTGCCTATCGCTACAGATGTCCCGTTGGTCCTGGGATGGCGACAGTCGAAGGGTACTTGATGATGGTGACTTTGTTGTTGTTGTCGGCGCCGCTGCAACATTAACAGTGTTTTGTGCGTTAGACAACGGGGAAGAAGATTGGGATGGGGAAGATGGTTTCGACACGGAAATCGGCAGCTGATGAGTAGGGGATTTTCGTGAAGTAGCGCTACAAGCGCCTGAACTAGGAGACGAAGGTTTTATAGAGGTAGAGGCGTCCATGTTAATGTTAGAGTCTCCTGAACATTCTAGATCCAAAATCCGTTGCCCTGAGAGAGGGGACGGATAGGGGTAAGGAGAAGGAGGGGAGGACTGGGCGTCAAGCTCTTGCTGGGATCTGCGCATGGCACTGCCCTTGTCGCAGACGCCGCTTCCGGTTCCGTCACACGGTTCCAGCTGGGTCAGCGTGTAGTACTCGCCCTGAAACTCTTGGGCGTGGCACGCGTTGCCTAGCAACGGAGAAGCGCTGGCGGGCGATTCCTGCGAAACGTCGCCGCTGACGCGGCTGGCAGGGGTAGACAACCCGCCCGGACTTGGGAAATTCAGCTCCAGGGCAAGGGGGCTCATGATGGTGTTTCGCGCATGTGCGGAGGAACCGCCCGGATAGCTTGCCCGCGTGAAGTTCTTGTGGGCGGGCTTTTGAAACCGCGGTAGGTTGGACGGTCGCGGCGATTGGGACCGGCCGGACTTAGGCGACGGGAAGGACGAGCTGGAAGAGCAAGGCTTTACTCTGTCATGCGTGCTAGAACCGCCACTAGCAGCAGCGTTGGTTAGATCTTTAGACTTAGACTGAGAACGAGCCAAGCCGGACAACTGCGGAGACCCGATAGACGGCGCTGTGCTAGGGTTATGAAAAGTCGATGGTGAACCGGCGAAAGCGTCTGGGGTTCGAGCCCGTCTGTGTTTCGGGCCCGAGTTGAGGCGGCTTAGCGTACCCTTAGCTGGGGCGTCGCACGAGGACGACGCGGGTGGGGGACCCCCACGGTCCGCTAACGTCTTGGACAGCCCGGGGGACGCGGGGGTCCGGGGGAACGACGGGAAATGGCTGGACATGGGGCTCGGGGTGAAGTTAACCCTTGGACTGTGGAGCGGGCTCGGCGAGGAAAACCCCGCCCCGCGCCGCCAAGACCAGACATGCTTCCTCGGGACCCACCCGCACTGCTCTTTAACAGATGCCCGTTTTGGAACGGGCTGAGGAAGTTTTCCCCTACTCCTCCTCCCCCACCGCGCTGCTGGTTGTTGTTGTTGTTGTGATGATGATGGTGGTGGTGGTGGTTCCTCGCCCCTTGGTGATGCTCGTTTTGGAAACTCCCGATATCCGCTGGAGGCATGGGTGAGCAGTTAGACCCAGAGAAGAGACTCACGTTGTCTCGGAGGTCATTGACGACAGCGCCCGTACCGTCTTGGTTGAGCAGCATCTGCCCACTCGTCGTCTCGCCGTCAGTCGACTCGCTGAAGTAGAACGTCGGAGTCTGGTACAAGCTGCTCGGGTTCGGAGACGGCGAACACGAAGCCGCCATGTTGGAAAAGCTGTAGCCCGGATGGAGCTGGTTGCCATGGAGATTCAGGTGGCTTGGCAGCAGGCTCGCGTTGCTGTGGTACATGCTAGGGCACGGGGACTGGGAGACGATACGCAGCAGGTTGCTCACGTTCCGGGAGATGCTAGAGAGGTCCTCGTGGAGGTCGTCCAGACGCCTCTCTAGGCCGTGCACGGTGTCGCGAGTTCCCTCCAGCTCCATCTGTAGCGTGTGGACCATGACTTGCTCTATAGAGCGCTCTGTGGACACTGAAAATAGTTGAAGGTTCATATTTAGAGGGATACAAATAAGAATATGGTTTAACTTTCATCATATTTTTTAATATTCTGGTTAGACCTACATATAGCGATATGGTTTAGGATTCATCTTATTTGTTCATTTTCATCACCGTGGCTACTGAAAATATGTGGATGGGTGAATGGGGGAGTGTTGAAAGTTCACATTTAGAGAGATACAGATAAGGACCTGGTTTAGCATTCATAATATTTTTATGATATTCTGGTTAGAGGTCTAAGGATAAGGATATGGTTAACATTTCAACATATTTATCGATTTTCTGGTGATAACCGACTCCCTGGATTGCTCTGTCGACACTGGAAATATGTGGACGGGTGAATGGGGGAGTGTTGGAGGTTCACATTTACAGGAATACAGATAAGGATATGGTTAAACATTCATAATTGATTATTGTTTATTGATTTCCTGGTCATAATCTACTTCACGGAGCGCTCGGATAAGTTTTGACATTCATCATATTTATTGATTTTCTGGTTAGAGGGATACAGAATAAAGGACGTGATTTAAGATTCATCATATTTATTAAACTTCTGGTCATAGTTTACTCTACGCATCGCTCTGTTGCCTATGACTATGTGGATGGATGGATGAATGGGGAGGGTTTGAGGTCCACATTTAGAGGGTTTCAGATAAGGAAATGGTTTAAGATTCATCATTGAATATGATTTATTGATTTTCTGGTAATAACCGACTCCACGGATCGCGGATACCACAACTCTCTATAAGACGTCACATTAAACTGACACTGACCCAACCATTAGGGGACGAAGTGACCAGGGCGGGGTTCGAACCACGGACCTCCTGCGCCAAAAGCCAATGCTCCAACCCAAGGTTACCGCGTCCTCTAAGGATGACAGGTCTATATTGAGCTAGACGTTTTTTTTTTTAAATATGCAAGTGCTTGTGTGTGTGTGTGTGTGATAGAGAAAACGAGAGAGAGAGAAAGAGAGAGATATAAAGACAGAGAGAGAGGGACAGACATCAACAGGGAGAGAGAGACAGACAGGGAGAGTGCGAGAAAGATAAATAGATAGATCGATAGATAGATAGATCGATAGATATATAGATAGATAGATCGATAGATAGATAGATAGATAGATAGATAGATAGATAGATAGATAGATAGATAGATAGATAGATAGATAGATAGATAGATAG
>RQTK01001038.1:92700-105650 GCA_003991915.1 Elysia chlorotica | reverse complement strand
TACTACTACTACTACTACTACTACTACTACTACTACTACAGCTCTACTACTACTACTACCACAACCACTACCACTACGACTACTACTACTACCACTACCACTACCACTACCACTACTACTACATCTACCAACCTTCTAAAACAAGCAGTAGCAGTAACAGCAGCAGCAGCAGTAGTACTTATTTACAGAATTTGTATTTACAATATGTCAACAGAGTAATGGATTTGATTATGCCCATGATTTCTTAGACAATTCATAATTGCAGTGCAGAAGTAATATGGTTAGCGTCAGAGTGCGTATTTACGGTGCCCGTTGGATTGTGCTCATGATGTCTTAGACATTAATAAGAAGGAACTAGCTACAACGGTGAATCCTTTCATTTTTTTTTATTGATCAAGTATAAAGGTCGTTTATACAAATGGTTAGTTATAGTAAACACAGATAGTGATATATGTATAAAGCGATTGCATGGGGGTCTTACCATTTTCCAATTCACAGTGCTTATTTTCATACGCTGCTTTATTGCTATTGTTTTTAAAACCATAATTTTCTAAGAAATCATTACTTATAATTATATGTATATTCAATGTCAACGTTGCAGTAAACCTTGGCGAACAATCGTTTGGCACAGAAAAAAAAATTAAAAAAATATAAAATAAGTTTTGTGCATAGTATGTGTAAATATGTGATACTATTGGTTCAACGTATACAAAAGAGTTTGGTCATACATTGATTTTACGATGTTCTAGTGCAGTAATATTAATGTTAACGAACTGTTCTCTCTCTCTATCTCTATCTCTCTCTCTCTCTTTCTCTCTCTCTGTCTCTCTCTCTCTCTCCCTTTCGGTGTCAGTATAATGTGATCGGCTGAGACAGGAGTCATTGTATCCCCGTCCTGTCTCGTGTGTGACAGCACATAAAATTGTCAGACGTGAGTCTTGGAGCCCATCCACAATATAGCCTATATAATGCTGATGTTGGACGCTGAACCAACTCAACAACAACTCTCTCTCTCTCTATCTCTCTCACTCTCTCTCTCTCTATCTCTCTCACTCTCTCTCTCTCTCCCTCTCTCTATTTATATCTCTCTGTGTTTATAAGCAAACAAAAATACGTTATGTTAATATGAACAATGTACTATATCAACTCTACCATGAGGCCTTAAGTACAAAGTGACAGTAGCTTACGACTTGTTATAACCTTCCTTATGGCATATTCTTACGCCAAGTTGTAAGCTACCAGAACGTTGCACTTATGGTCTAATATCTTTAAAAGCTAACCAATTAGTATGCGTGCAAATGTAAACATTCAGATGGTCTAATATCAATAATACATGTATTTCCATGCGTCTCACAAAAGTTGAAAAAAAAAAGAAATTTAATGAGCTCGACAAATCAATGACTTGACTTGTTGAACTATGTCATCATTTCAAAATTAATGTCAGGGTAAGTATTGCTACAGTAAGCCTGACACAAGCTGAAAAACTGACACTGACAAACTGATTCACTGACCCACGTAATAATGATATTGATATAATAAATCTGTGAGGGCTTACAGTAACACATCAGACATTGGGCTCATTCATTTCTTTGGTTAGTCAGTCAATATATTATTGCCATATTTAACACGACATAAAACGATATAACACGATATTCATGTGCTATATATAATTACATAGTTTGAATATAAATAAGGATTTAATATAATGAAACAGAGGTAATCATGCACTCGCTGTAAACCTGTTATAATTTTATGAAGTCTTCAAATACATTTTTGTCCACAACAATTATTATTAGTGTTTTGAATAAAAAAAACAAAATACAATGTTTTCTTTAGTGCTTTTTTGTTGCACACACATTCATACTGTTATTCTATATATGTTTTTCTTTATATTTATTTACTTACAGTCATTCATATAAAAAAAAAACATACACAAGTGTAAAACAAAAATTGATAGGAAACCAATACAAAAATAAGAAAATCAATTTATGGCTAGCATCCCATGCAAATGTGAAATGATGTTAGCAGGCTAAAAACCACGTTTAAAATGCGTTTAAGAGAGAGAGAGAGAGAGAGAGAGAGCGCGCTATCCAGGTTTTAACGTCTCCTATGTCCCTGAGAAATCCTATACGACCAACCAAACCATTACCTAACTACAAAGCCTTTACCCTGCGCTGAGTGGTCGACGGGAAATAACTCATGAAATCAATGCTAAAGACAAGAGAAGCAGGAGTTATTTCTCATGATTTATTCGATGACTTTTGTTGTTTTTTTTTGTTGTTGTTGTTTACAATTATGTAAAATGTCACGTTAAATTAATCAGAATAAGTCTAAGCGTATAGCACAGTGAGAACAAGAGGCAGATCTTGGTTTATTTAGAAATCTATTGCGCATGCAGACATAATACATTGTTTGTGCCACCATAAAAATAAATAAAAATTCATGGTCTTCGGACGTAAAGGCGAAAAAAAGTAAGGGCAATCGAATCATAAATCCGTAGTAACTTGTGAAAAACACTCTTTCACCAATAATGTGTTTTTAGGTTTAGAAATATAGAAATGTGCGAGAGTAAAAACGCGAACCGATCTAAGAAATATAACCACAGACATCTCTTTACTGGAAAGAGATAATTTTTTTTTTAATCTGAATTTTTTTTCTAGTTTTTTTTTCTTGTTTTTTTTTTCTTTTTCTAAAATGTTCGTTTTTTTCCGAGTGAGTTTCGTTTATGAAAATCGACTCAAAACAGAAAAAAAAATTACCATTTGAGTATTAATCTCCATATTTAAAACGCACCCCATATCATAATTATAAAGGTTTAAGGGTGTGCTGTTCTAACCATTGCATGGCGAAACAAACCTCCAGTTCAAAAGATAATGTACGTGCCAAATGACCACGATACCTCTACACCTGGCAACATGTACATTAATCAGCTTAAGCATTCTATGTTTCTTCAGCGTAAATTTAGGCTGGTCTCTTCTGTATTTACAAATACAACCTTATGTTACTAAATAATGTGGCCTTTGTGTATATTTATACTGCCCATTCCTGGGCAATAACATGGCCCATGTATACACAACGGTATTGTCCATTCTTAAGCAACTATATGGCTCATGTGTACAGAAAACAACACGTTTTTTCCAATCCTACTAATTTTAATACTATGGTCCATGTATAAACAATGTTACTGCCTTTTCCTTCTAAACAACATGGCCCAATATAGTACACGTACCACCCAATCCTACTAAATAATATGGCCCACGTATACAGAATAGTAAATGTACTGTCCATTCTCACATTCAAGTCAGTCTCTGCGTTCCGCGGGGGTTGGGGGGGGGGGGGGGGGGCGGGTGGCGGAATGGGAGAATACATAAAACAATATACTTTGCAAACTGGTGCAAGTATGCCGCCGTTGTTGAGCACCGGTTTCTGGTTCGAACCCCGTTCTGGCGATATTATTCGGTGTCAGTTTAATGTGTCCAGCTAATGAGACAGGAGTCCAGGTATCTTCGCCCTCTCTTGTGTGTGGTAGACGTAAAGGTGTCAGGCGTCAGTCTTGGGTCCCGTCAAATATATAGCCCATATAGTGCTGCTTTTGGACGTTTAAAAACCACCCTAACAATTTCCTTAGTACAGACTTTGCGATTCACACGTCAGTGTATATGGGGGCCATAATATTCTTTAGTAGGAATGGACAGGCCGGGTTACGGCTGCACCGTTTTAGCGATTATCTACAGATCATTAACGCAAAGCATACACATCCTCTCCACTGTTAGATCTAGTCACTAATCAAATTCTGCGAATTATCAAAACGTCTTAGCTTAGCAAACAAACAAAAAACGCCGAATAAAGCCAACAGCACTTAGAACCATAAAGAAGAGCGGTAAGGCTTGTTTGGTTGGTTGGGGGGTTGGGTTGGTTTAACGTCCAACAGCAGCACTATATAAGCTATATTGTGGACGGGTCCCAAGACGGACGTCTGACATTTTATGTGCTGCCACACACGAGACAGGGTGGGGATACCATGACTCCTGTCTCAGCCGGTCAGCGGTAAGGCAAATTTCATTAAAAAAAATATCTATATGGGGAATACCCAAACTTAATCCGAAAAAATATGAAAATGTATGCAAAAGTTAGTACATGACTCTAAGTCAAAGACTAATCACAGTTTTAGTATTGTATTAGTAAAATCTCTTTAGTCGTAAAGCGTACAGTTGTTAGTTGCTGGCGTACACCTACGACTAATTAAGTACAAATGCATGGCTATATAATTATATTGCTACATGGCTTAGGCAGCTTTTGTTCCTTGAATGATAGCAGTGGGAAAAACATAAAAAATCCAGTCGGTAACTTTTAAACTTAAGGGGAAAAAAAGAATAACCATATTGTATGGTTAATACAACCCTTAAATACACGAATCATTTCTGCTTCTCAACCAATACGTTAGTATATATTTATATCGATACTGGTAGTAAAAATAAGTAAAAGCGCGCAACAGAAACAAACAACAACCGTGGGCTCATCTTCAGAATTTCATAAGGAAAAAAGAGCTTTGGTGAAAACAAACATACGCAGCAGGCAAATTACAATAAATATTATCCGATAGATAAAACAGAGGAAGAAGTAAAAGAAAAGAGTAAAAAATGGCATTCCACCTAGTCTTTATATAGATTTCAAAGACAACAAAATGAATCTTGGCGAAGACTTTTCATACATGTGATAAAAATAATTAACATAATATGTGCAATGTACAAAGGTACACCATCATATTAACATAATAATAGTAACAATAATACATAGAGCATGCAGAGAGCAAAAGCAAACACTGAACATCTTGACAGACAAGTTCAAACCAATTACACCAAAGACTCTCTGGGTAACAAGATAGGATAGCGAGACGGGATAACTGGTTGCACCTCTCCCTTAGTACAACAATCGAAGCACCACCATAATCCGCTAAGAATATATCCTATCTCGTTAATAGAATAGCGAGACGGAATTGCTGGTGGTACCTCTCCTTTAGTCAAAACAAGAGAAGGACCATCATAACCCGCTAAAACACTATCCTATCTCGTCAAATCAGAGTCTTTGGTAATTGGTAATACAATAATTATGATATGTATACAAAAAAAAACCGTAAGCGTATATATAATAATGTGAAAAAACACAGGTGATACAATATGTATACAAAGGAACTGAAAGCATAATATAATATGTAAAACAAACATATATACACGTAAGAAGAAAAGATGGTGTGTATAAGCTATACCTGCGCCTGGCCTTATTTATCCACTGCTTAAGTTTATCGTGATGATTCGCCAGACGCATGCTGGCAGCGATGGGTTAGGGCAGGGAGAGAACAGGAATTTATCACTGCTGTCATCGTTAGCACCATATATATATATATGTACATCGTTTTCTTTGAAAACACCATCCTGGAAAGTTGGCGAATGTAACTTGAACGCCTGAACATGGGCTACGAGTCTCTCTGTTATCTGTTTCTCTATTTTTATCTTTCTCTCTCTCCCTCTCTCTGTCAATATCTGTCTGCCTGCTCTGCCTGTCTGTCTATTTGTCTGTTTGTCTTTCTGTTTGTCTGTATGTATGTCTGTCGCTTGCTCTCTCCTTCTCGCTCTCTGTCTGTCTGTCTGTCTGTCTGTCTGTCTGTCTGTCTGTCTGTCTGTCTGCCTGTCTGCCTTTCTGTCTATCTGTCTGTCTGTTTGTCTGTCTGTTTGTCTATCTCTCTTTCGCTTTATTTTTTGTTGTTTTGTTTTGTTCTAGATACAAGAAAGACAACACCTCAGTTTTAGTATTTTAAAAATATATCCACAGTTGTTTCCCCTGCCTTAACCAAGGGTCATTATTGTCGATGCCGTTAATAAATTGTCTGTAAGCTTCAGGAAATCAAAAAACGGTTTACATATCTGCATACAAGAAAAAAATGTAACACTTAGCCCAATACAGGAGTCGACTGATTGACAAGTGACTTAGACAATGCAGATACCACAAGAGCTAAACTAGTTAGAGACAGACAGAAAAATAAGCTTCAAGGGTCAACATTTGCGCCAACAACAATTCATAGTAGAGAGACAGGGAGAAAAGAGACGCAAGTGTTGAAAACAAAAGCCCCCGTGATTCAGGAAGAACTTTCACCCGGCACTTTTAGTTTGCTCTGATCTCGAGACATCAAACAGCTCAATGTACGTGCGCAGAACTGAAGAAAAAAAACCGGGGAAATCCGTTACCAGAGTACCAGAGTAGCTGAGGAAGCACCAGTACACAACCAGTGCACAGAGGTATGGACAAAAAACAAAACAAACAACAAAAAAAACACCGCAAAAAATCAACCAATCGAACTAAAACAGGAACAGAGATTATACTAAGTACAAGCAAGCAGAATATAAAACCAAAACAACGTAATAATAATATTAATAATAATAATAATAATAATAATAACAATAATAATAATAAAAAAACAAAAACAACCACAACGACGACAACAACAACAACAACAACTACAACAATAACAACAACAACAACAACAACAACAACAACAACAACAGCAACAACAAAACAGCAACAACAACAAAACCAACAACAAAACCAACAACAAAACCAACAACAACAACTACAACAATAACAACAACAACAACAACAATAACAACAACAACAACAACAACAGCAAAAACAACAACAACAACAACAACAACAACAACAACAACAACAACAACAACAACAACAACAACAACAACAAAATGTAAGTAAAATAAAAAAAACATTATCACAAAGAAAAAAAATATGCTGAAATTAAGTGTTGCATAAAGAAAAATCAAAGGCACAGGAAAAGAAAAAAAATTAAACATAACTGAAGCAGGAGATAAAAGATAATCAGAAATGACAATAAATTCTTGCGTCTGTTTTCTTGATAGACAGAGTGACAAAACAATATCGCTTAAGCAGAAGGAGGTACAGAGATCTACTACCCATCATTGGACACACAGACACACACACAATGACACACACACAGACATAGACACACACACAATGAAGTTCACACAATCTGTGTTATGGTTACTGATTGTGCATAGTACCGTTAGAGTGTGTACACTCGCTCTATAATGTTTACAGGAGTTGTTCATACTGCTAGCGAGGTGGGCCAACTGCGGTTTTTTCTTGTTTAGTTTCTTTTCTACGTACCAAATAACACTTTTAGACAAAGTACCATTGGACTTTCTATAGTAAATTATCAAAAGTCGCTTCGAAACAAAGTGTGAGTGACACATTTTGACCATGTATCAATAGACAATTTTAGACAAAGTATCTCTAGCTACTTCTAGACAGAGTACCTTTCGCTACTTCTAGAAAGAGTACCTCTAGCTACTTCTAGACAGAGTACCTTTAGCTATTTCTAGACAAAGTATCTTTAGCTACTTCTAGACAGAGTATCTTTAGCTATTTCTAGACAGAGTACCTTTAGCTATTTCTAGACAGAGTACCTTTAGCTACTCCTAGACAAAGTATCTTTAGCTACTTCTAGACAGAGTACCTTTAGCTACTTCTAGAAAGAGTACCTTTAGCTATTTCTAGACAAAGTATCTCTAGCTATTTCTAGACAAAGTATCTCTAGCTACTTCTAGACAGAGTATCTCTAGCTATTTCTAGACAAAGTATCTCTAGCTATTTCTAGACAAAGTATCTCTAGTTACTTCTAGACACAGTATCTCTAGCTATTCTAGACACAGTATCTCTAGCTATTTCTAGACAAAGTATCTCTAGCTATTTCTAGACAGAGTATCTCTAGTTATTTCTAGACAAAGTATCTCTAGCTACTTCTAGACAGAGTATCTCTAGTTACTTCTAGACAAAGTACCTCTAGTTACTTCTAGACAGAGTATCTCTAGTTACTTCTAGACAAAGCATATCTAGTTACTTCTTAACAGAGTATGATCGGACACTTCTTGGAAAACTCTTAAAAATATCATTAGAAACTTCGTAACAAAGTATCAGTACGTTTCTGGTAAGAATGTGTCCTTTGACTCTTCTTGACAAAGTATATTTAAAACTTCCTTGATAATGTTTTTCATGACCCTTGTTCAAAAAGAACTATATGACACTTTTAGACGAAGTTTCGATATGCACCTCTAGAGAAACTTTCATTTGACACTTTTAGACGAAGTATAGATATGCACCTCTAGAGAAACTTTCATTTGACACTTTTAGACGAAGTATCGATATGCACCTCTAGAGAAAGTTTCATTTGACACTTTTAGACGAAGTATCGATATGCAACCTCTAGAGAAAGTTTCATTTGACACTTTTAGACGAAGTATCGATATGCACCTCTAGAGAAAGTTTAATTTGACACTTGACAAAGTATCAGTGGACATTTTTTGTATAAATGTATTCGTTTAATAAACTTTTGTAAATCTGTTTCCATTAACGACCCTCCCAGAAGCTACATTAGCGAAAAAAATCGAAATTAGCTTCTAGTCAAATTCGCCGTTGACACCACAATGCTAGCAGTTTGATGCTAGGTTCTACCATATCACTTTCATGCAGTGTTTAAGACGCATACTTATATCAAATGCTGCCAAATATAATATGTCAGTGGCAACCCTACAATTCTATAACATTCCTATATCTAGCAGAGTGTTTATGTCAAATGCATTGTTACAGGTTTGACAATGTGTCAATAATTTGTGAATATATATGTTCACAAAATATTAACATACATAATGATACAGAGGAGATGAAAACAAAGAGTCGTAAGTACAATGTTGCAGTAGCTTACAACTTGTCGTAAGCCTTTTTATTCGTATACTTATATTAAGACGAGCAGTAAGCGTAAGATAACGTTGTACTTACGATCCAATGCTCTATACACTGGGATATGGTGTGTATCATTTATTTTTGCATCAATTTAATCAAACGCTGTTTATACTGCTTAGAAGATTTAACAAGGAGATTACGTATTTTCGGTCAACAATTTACAACCTAAGCTAAACCTTTGGAGTCGAACGCACAAACAACACGTAGCTTGCGTCTCCTCGTAACAATATTAGAATAAGGAGGATTACGACGAGACGTAAGATACGTTATGTTAAATATGAGGGTTACACTAATAGTTATATTTGCCATTTGTGTAACATTGGAGATATCAGCATGATAAGATTTATTTGAACAAAGACTATTCTAAATGATAAATGCAGAGATATGCATCATAGCCATAAATAAAATAAAAAAAAGCATTATGATTAATAACTTATTCATGGAACAATTAATATGCTCCAAACTTTTCATCGCGTTTTTATCTGAAAGGCTAAAAGTGTAGATCTAGGTAAAAGCTTAAAATTGTGACAGTCTTGCCTAGAATACACCTAAAACCAGCAAATTTAACTGCCAATCGGGGCCATGCTTCAGTAAAAGTGCTAACCTGATGGCGTTGGCAATATGGCCGTTGGGTAGACGGCCTCTGCTCGCCAACCAATCAGCGCTCGACATGTATTCTCTGCTGAACTGGCTCAGCAATGGTGACATCGGAGTTCCGCCCCCTTCCTCGTCATCTGTTTCGCGCTGGGTTGAATGAAGGAAAAAGATTTGATGGTGTTGGTTTGGTTGAATTGGTTGATATTAAAGAGAGATAGAGAGAGAGAGTGAGAGAGAGAGAGAGAGAGAAAGAGAGAGAGAGAGAGAGAGAGAGAGAGAGAGAGAGAGAGAGAGATCGATCGATCGATCGATCGAAATATAGAGAGATAGGTATAAAGAGTAAGAGGCAGAGAGAAAGCGAGCGAGTAACTGGTTGGATCGGTGTCACTATTATGTGACCGTTTGAGACAGAAAATCATGGTATCCCCGCCCTGTCTCGTGTGTGGCATTACCTACAATTCTCAGATGTCAGCCTTGGGACCCGTCGCCGTATAGGACCCTCCTGTGGAACCAAAAAGGCGTTAACCCGGAGAGAGGGAGAGAACTAGACAGACATACATACATACAGACAGACAGACAAACAAACAAAAATCACAGTTAACTCAAGAAATTTTAGAAGGTCTTCTTCGCCTGGTCCTCTGCTGCTTGAGTCGGTGTCAGTATAATGTGACCAGCTGATACAGACATCCTAGTACCCCCGCAATATCTCTGTGCGGTATGGCTTATAAAAATTAACACATAAGTTTTGGAACCCGTCCACTTTATAGCCTTACTACTGATGTTCTCCAACCAACCTTATAACCTGTCCACGGTAAAGTGTATAATTACAATTCAGACGTTAGAGATTCAGAAACAGCCTCAACTTAACTCCATATTAAAATTGTAATGTAAGACAGGAGGCTTTGCCCTTCATTGTCCGGGGCTAACTGGCTCAAGCGGTAGATGCTGGGTCTGAAGAAGGAGAGGTCTGCGGTTCGAATCGCACGATAGTTCAAATGATATTTTGTCCTATTCGGTGTCAGCAAAATTCGATCGGTTGATATAGAAGTCCAGGTCTTCACGCCCTGTCTCGTTTGTGGCATCACATAAAATTGTCAGACGTCAGTCTTAGTGCCCGTCCACGACATAGCTTCATGTCTAAAGTACAAATGTACATTGTTGAGCCATACTTACGACACGTCTAAAGATAATTATACGAATATAAAGGCTTACGAGGAGCTGTAAAGTGTAAGCCACCCCATTGCTGGGGCGGGGGGCGGGGGAAAAGACGACAAAATCAACAGCAACAACAACAACAAAAACAACAACTACTACTATTACAACTCTTACCTGGTTATGTAGTCTTGTGGGTCTTTCCTTACAGACAACCTCGTCGTCGTTGTTGTTGTGCTTGTCGTCTTCCTCCTCCTCATCCTCAGAGATGGATGGAAGAGTGATCACAGGGGCCGCGGTAGAGGATTCGTCCTGGGGTAGGTAGAGGGTATGGGTTAAGGGATAGAGCGAGAGATAGATAGAGAGAGAGTAAGAGAGAGAGAGAGAGAGATGGAACAAGACATACAACACTTAAGAAATAGAGGAAAAAAAACGGAGTAAGATCGTGAGAGAAACAGAGAGATATATACAGCATTGGAGAAATGGATAAATAGACGGAGAGAGAGAGAGAGAGAGAGAGAGAGAGAGAGAGAGAGAGAGAGAGAGAGAGAGAGAGAGAGAGAGAGAGAGAGAGAGAGAGAGAGAGAGAGAGAGAGAGAGAGAGAGAGAAAGAGAGAGATAGAGAGATAGAGAGAGAGAGGGCAGGCAAAAGAATAGAGAGACAAAGAGAGAGAGATAGAGAGAGAGAAAGGCAAAAGAAGAAAAAATGCATAACAAGAGAGAAACAAACAAGAGATACGTACAGCATTTGAAAAAATGAAAAGATAGACATAGTTAGATAGATAGATAGATAGATAGATAGATAGATAGATAGATAGATAGATAGATAGATAGATAGATAGATAGATAGATAGATAGATAGATAGATAGATAGATAGATAGATAGATAGATAGATAGATAGATGGATAGAAATATAGAAATATAGAAATATAGATAGAGAGGGAGAGAGAGACGGAGACAAAGACAGAGAGACAGACAGATAGACAGACAGAGAGCCAGACGGACAGACAGACAGACAGACAGACAGATAAATAGATAGCTAGATAGATAAGTATACTTCAGAGAGATAGATAGATATATTAAGATAGAGAGAGGTAGAGACAGAATGTCAGAAAGAAAGAAAGACAGTCAGATATATACCATCACCAGTTCTACTTCTACTCACGTCACTGTGGTCCTCATGGCCCTCCCTGACGTTGTATGTGAGGTCGTTAGGTAGCTCCGTGTTGAATGTCTCGGCGTAGTCGGGGTAGAGAAGGAGGGACTCCACCAGGCCTTTCACCTGAGGACATACAGGGAGGGGTAAATATAGACTACATATTCTCACATTATAGGGGAGATAATCTAAGATTATCACAAAGAAGAGGTAACATTTTTTTTATTTTCTATGACGGTATAGGATACACTCAAGATCTTGTCATAGCATCATGCGGTTTACTGCTTATCCCATCAGCTGGTAGGGGGTATACTTCAAATCTTATGTAAGGTTATAATGATACTATCAAAGTTTATGGAGTGTAGGGGATATAGCCTAAATCTTGTTAGAAGGTGGAAAAACTTTCCAATTTCCATCACTGAACCTAGTAACAAGGGGCGTGAACAAGCTTGGGCAAGTGGTATAGCGTTGGGAGGTCCGTTGTTTGAAATTAACTATCAGCCAAAAATTTGCTTGTCCGAATTCGTTCGATATTGACGGGATCTGTGTCAGTGTAATTTAAAAGGCTGATACAGGAATCAACGTATCCCCGAACTGCCTCTGAGTGGTAGCTCGTAACATTGCCAGACATTAGTCTTAATTCCCGTCCACAAGATAGCCTGTATAGTGCTGCCGTGAGACGCTAAGGAAAAAAAGAACAAACAAACCTGGATACACAAGAGCTCGCAGTAAGCCAGAGATCTGACGTCACATCCGCTCACACTAACTGGGTCATCGTAGTCCAGATCTGTACCAAAGATATCACCTTTGCCTGGAAGGGATAAGAACATTGATAACATGATAACAAACCCTTAATACGAACACTGTAAGGCAACCATGATGCAGCAGACACAAACATCATCAATGAAAGTTTTTATATTATGTCTTTCAAACCATAAACAATTCACGGTTTGTTTTAATTTTCACTTTCAATTAGAAAAAAAATCCCTTTTCGAAAAAAAAAAATAAAAAAAAATATTTTTCTAACCTCTTAAATTGTTTATTATCCATGTTTCGCTCGTTAACACAATATAAACAACAATTTCAAAAGGACAAAATAATTTCAAAAAAAAAAAAGAAGAAGAAGAAGAAGAAGAAGAAGAAGAAGAAGAAGAAGAAGAAGAAGAAGAAGAAGAAGAAGAAGAAGAAGAAGAAGAAGAAGAAGAAGAAGAAGAAGAA
>RQTK01001038.1:77339-87933 GCA_003991915.1 Elysia chlorotica | reverse complement strand
AGAGAGAGAGAGAGAGAGAGAGAGAGACATACAGAGAGAGAAAGAGAGGCAGGTACACGGATAAAGGGGTATGCGTTTGGTAATGTGATCATAGAACATAATGGTTAGCTACACTTAAATTGATCTAGGTTTCTTTATAATATATTTCTCGCCCCTCATAGACAGGGGAAAAATAAGGAGAGGTTGGTTGGTTGGGTTGGTTTAACGTCCAACAGCAGCACTATATAGGCTATATTGTGGACGGGCCCCAAGACGAAGATAGAGAGAGAGAGGGATAGAGAAAGAGAGAGAGAGAGGTGGGTGGATAAAGGGGTATGTGTTTAGTAATGTGATTATAGAAGATAATGGTTAGGTACACTTAAATTGTAGATCTAGTTGTTGTTTTTTATTTAACTCTCTCGCGCTCAAGGACAAAGAGAGAAACAGACCTGCAGTCAATATGTTACCGTCTTTGATGTTGGTGTTAAATACTACTGTCATTTTCACAGCTGTAAAAAATGACATGGTTGCTGCTGCTACATGGAATCAATTTGACGTCCACATGTTGTTGCTGTTGCTGTTTTTTTTTTGTGTTAAGTTTGCTAACCGTTGTTGCTGCTAGTATTGATGCAATATTTTGTTGTTGCAGCTGCTGGAGTGTTACCCAACATATGCCAAGTTGTTGTGGTGTTGATATTGTTGACTTGTCTGTTGTTATTGTCCATTTGTTATCATTTTTTTCTTCTGTTGGTATTCGCAATACATGTTGAAGTTGTTGCTGCTGCTGCTGTTGTTGTGGTACCCACCTGCAGTCCAGTTGTTATCGTTGTCTTCCAGCTCCGCCTTGCCAATGGCGTACCAGATGCAGGCTCCCCAGTGCGCCACCAGCGCGAACATACACATGAGCAGGGCCAGCACCAACACGCTGTACTGGTTGTAGCGCTCCAGCTTCTGAAGCAAGCGCGCTAGCCGCAACAATCTCGCGACCTTCAGCAGGTGCACCATGGTGGCCTGCGCGGGGTCACGCGAGGTCACGAGATCAAGAGGTCACGGGGTCGGAGGTTAAAGGTGAGGGGTGAAATGTGAAAGGTGTTAGAGGTCGATCAAGGTGAGATAGAATGGAAGAAAAAGTGATGATTACACAAGTCTGGTAAATTATTAAGCTTTAATCATAAACAGAAGAAAATCCATACGGTCCTATTATTTTGGAAATTCCACTAACATGACATGATAACAGTGTCACAGGGCACAGTGTTCGTGATAGCGCATGAATTGGAGTGGTGGGCTCCTCTACATTTTAGCCTACCCGGGGGATCGTAAGTAAAACATTGTAGTAAGTTAGTGTACGGATCTCTTAACTCTTTAAGCCCTCATGCCCATTCCATGTTTAGACGTAGTTTTTAGACAGATCTAAAAATGCAAAGAGGGTATTTTTTTCCTTTTTTCGTCATTTTCCGTGTTTTTACAGGTTGCACATTGCGGCTGCTCGGGTTTAAAGCGTTAAGAAATAAATTTGGTTATTGAAATTCTATAACATGCCTAACGCTTTGTCCTATTTTAAGGAAAAAGGTAACCCCTATTAAGAGATGGGTGAGCTTAGGATGCTGGTTGAAGTACACACCAAAGTGACTCTATAATCTGTGTCTAAAGATGGACCTTCATCTAGGTTCGTAAGAACACCGATAAAAGAGAACACATCCGGACAGCACCCTCTATAGATTTTTTTATTGATCAAAAAACGGTATTTTTACAAATATGAAGTCATTGTTATTGAACGCTGAACGTTTAACAGTCAAAACGTTTTGCAACAGTGCTTTCGCCACAGGTTTTTCTTCCTTTATGACTGAAGCTTAAAACCATATAATATTTACATATACATGAAACAACACACAGAACTTAAACAAAGGTTAGAGGTCATTAATGTTAGTAGGATAATATATCATGCGTAGAAATCTTAAATATTTGTTTTCATTTCTTTAAAAAAATTATTTCGTTAGGGAAGTTGAGCGTCATTGAATGTCTCAAATTCATTGCAAATTGGTGTCAAAACTCATTACCTAAAACACAAATATTCATTTCTGTGAGTTCATTTTCCTTTCCTACATCTCTACATGTTCTATGATAACCCCATGCCTTAATAATTTTATTTCCTTAAATATATTAATATCTCCATTATTATATTTCTCTCCGTTGTTGTTATTTTCTTCATAGACAATTTATATCCGCAGAGAAAACCGTTAAATCTTCTAAAAAAAGGTTTGAACCATATCTTTTTTTTTCTGGAAACCTATCTATTAATATTATTTCCACCAGTACAAACAACGACTATATTTTATCTTCACATAATTATTTCAATTCACAATTATACTGGACAAAACATCCCAGTTACATTGCTCGATACGTTTTAGTAACTTTTAGACACAATGAAAACGTATTCTGATTGAATAATGGTTACTGTTTTTACTTTTTAAAATACATGTACTTTTACTTTTCAGTTAGCTGTTACTATAAGGAGAAAATCTTATGACAAATCAAAATTGATTAAACTTCGAATATTAGTAAGGGTTAGAAAATAGGTAAATAACAGATAATATATATATCCGTGCTTGATAGAAAATAATAAAGAAATATGTGTGTAGGAGTATGGTCTAAATCAACCAAACCGGCAAAATTAAACTTGAGAAGTGTGGAAAAATATCGTTGTAAAATGCGTGCGAATAGAAAATACTATTATAGTGGTATAAGTTTATTATAGAAATATCACAATTATAAGTTCATGGAGCTGCGTTAAATATAGTTAAAAAGCTGAGATATTATGCTATCTAACTATCTAATTTATAGTACAGCGATTGATAATATAATATGGCGCTATCTAAGTATCTAATTTATAGTACAGCGACTTGATAATAACGATTGAATATTAAAGATAAACAATAACAAATATGGCATGAAATAACCAATTCTGTTCTAGATCTTAACATGAAGATATTGATTGGTAGGCCAATATTTAACATCATTAACAGTAACAGTTTTGGATATCTTTCAAAATTTTTCTGGATGTAGATCTTTAACATGACAAATATAAGACTGAAAGTATATATTTATGTACTGTAATACTTATTCGTTTATATCATGCACACGATTGGCCTTACCTTACTTCGTATAGGGCCTTACCAAAAAGTATCTACCATGCATGCATGGATATATACAGTTACTTTGTACATTGCATAAAATTGTTATATATTAGTTGACTTGCAACATCTTTACATTTATTCATAATTAGTTGTTGTTTTTTTCATTAAAAGGGGTTGTTACTCCATCTTATGAAAACAGGAAAAGAAACTAACTTGCTGCCAATTATAAACAAGGCAATTCCAAAAGATGGCGTCCGGGGGCAAAAATCCACGCATTTCATTGGCCAGAGAGGAAGGTTGAAATCAGGCAGGCCAATGAGAGGATATGGGGAGGGGGGAGGATTAAACCAGTGGTTGTGGTTGCAGGTGATGGTAAAATGTGCATATAAAAAACCATCTCTTGCAAAATGGAAAAAAAAAAGTTTTAAAAAATCATCAAGTTTAACATTGATAAAATCATTGATCAAACCAGGAAATGTGAAAAAGTATATCATTATCATCAGAAAAAAACAAAAAACAAAACAGGCACCCATCTCCATGTGCATGTATGAAAAAAATAAAAAAATAAAAGAAAGTTGAAAATTGAAATATCCGCATGTTATAATGTTAAATTCAAGCATTATCATAAACAACCCCCGTTTAGTATAAGCAACACCACTCTATGCACCAGCAACATTGCTCTACAAAATGACAAAATTGGTATTGCCCAACGTCGATAGAATTTTAATAGAAACATGTTATTCTCAAAAATATAGGACAACCATGCGACTTATAGTAATACTGTAGTTAACCCTTGAGCGTCACAACAACATGCGGTTAGTAGACCAAGAACATTGCTGAGCTTGGAAGCGTCCATCTTTAAAAATAATGGCTGATCATTGGTTAAAACATCCCAAGAGCCATGCAGTATAAACAGCAGCATTAAACTGCATATGCAGCATTAACAGCGGCATTAACAGCGGCAACAACAGCAGCAGCAATCAAGGCTTTGCGATGCATACATTAGTAACGGATAGCGTAGTCACAACCCCTAGGCATGTAGCTTTCTGATCTAGATTCGCTTCAATAGTAACCTACTTTGAAAAAAAAAGCTGGACGTTTCTTATCTAAATTATTCTTCGGGTTGACAATAACCTACTATGGAATAAGGTTGGGCTTTTTCTTATCTAAATTATTGTTCGCTTCAACAATAACGTACTAAAAATTTGTTTTTCATCTTATGGTTTCTGAGGGGTCAAACTTCAAGGTCAAGGCAACTTCAAGGTCAAGGTCTACATCGGGCTGAGTTGTGAGTTGAACTATCTTGAATTGGTTTCTCTACGACCATCATCAGCAGCAGCAACTTAGAACAACTTTAAGGTTAAGCTACGGTTCTGTATTACCTCTTTCTACCTGTACACATAATCACACCATGCGATGAGACAGTTTTTGTCTCGAATTAGTCAAATTAGCTCCAGTGTTCCAGCTTTACTTTTCCATGCGTGTATTAATGTATGTGATTAGAATTAGCTTTCTGATCTAGATTCGGTTCAACAGTAACATACTATGAAAAGAGGCTGGAAAGTTTCAGATCTAAATTAATAGCTATATAATTTATCTACTTCCAGCTATAAAATCGTCCCGATTTATATAACAGTCTATGTGTGGTAGTAAATATCTCGTTTTGATCCTTCTTCCTTGACTATTCCCATTATGTTCAGACGAGACATAAGCTTACAAAAATTACGTAGCTACGATTCTGTACACATAATCACACCATGCGATGAGACAGTTTATGTTCCGATTTAGTCAAATTAGCTCCAGTGTTCCAACTTTATTTTTCCATGCGTGTAATTGTTTTATGTGTTTAGAATCCACGCATACAAACCATAGGTTTATGTTTTAATGGCAGACTGTATGCATTATTTTATTATTTTATGCTAGTGGTTTAAACACATATTTTTTTTTTTACAAAGGAAGGAATAATAATCAGAACAATAGAGGGAGAACTGTTCCCAAAATATTCATGTGGTAATCATATACTGTATATCTTTCCAATGTTTACGGGTGGCATAATTATATCATTCTTTGTTTTTGAACAACCATCGATCAAAGCCTTATATTTAAGACTCCACTCGGGCACAGGGTGGTATCTTTTACTAAGAGAAAAACGAATAGATGTTCATTTCGTTGCTTAACTGTTGCTCTCTATTATATGGTTTCCCAAAGTTCTCTTCTTGTTTTTTACTAACTATCTGCTCTACAAGGTGTGATATTGTGATATTGAGATAATTATTATGAGCATGATTTATATTACACATATATACAATTTAATTAATCTTCATGTTGAAATTTTACTTTTTTATTTCTTATCGTTGTAAAATTCTTAATTTCGTCTGTTGGATGAAGAGAGTGTGCTTTAATTTCCACTTGAGGAATGGATAAAAATGTTCTGCTGTATGAAAAGAATACACTTTATTTTTCATTAGGGATGGATACAGATTTATGAATTCTGTATTATGTATTCTGAACTTGTTTTTCCCCTAAATAACTTTCTCTATAATTATGTATTTTGATAAACCCTATTTCTGCATCTTGTTTTCCCAAATACATTCTCATCGTGTCTTTTTTCAACTCCAATGATTAAAAATGGGCCAATTTTCAACCTCACAAATTCTGTTCAACGCTAAAAACGAACAAAACGAAATTGAATGCAACAGCTTTTGCTTTGGTAAAAAAATGAAAAACGAACCCCCAAGCCTAATATTGTAAGCATTTGGAAAACCTTTTTGTTTTGATTTATACGTTTCAGGTTATTGATTTGTTTATTGATCGATTTTTTTGTCGTTATTCATTTTCAGTTTTATGTTAAACGTGTGAATCACCAGGAGCTAAAAAGATGGAAAAAAAAACAATGGTAGAAAAGATCTCAGCAGAGCGTAGGGCCAATGGGAATTGCAGCCATTCGCACTTTAAAGCAAGAAATATTTAAAGAAAAAAAAACGAAGAGATAGAGAGAGTGTGTGAAAAAAAATGAAAAAAGAAAGAAAACCCCAATGCTAGAAGTGTAGTGTATGCAAGCTTCAAAATAAAAATCGTGGGCGAGAAGTGTGGAGAAAATAATTGAATGGGACATTGAAATTCTGAGAAGGGGGGAATCAGTGTTATAGAAAGAATCGTAAATAATTGTAAGGGGGTGGTGTTAGATCAGGTTTTGGATAAGGGTAGAAAAGGGAGGGGGAGAGAGATACACAGAGTGGAGGGAGAGAGAGAGAGAGAGAGAGAGAGAGAGACAGACAGAGAGACAGAGTGAAATTGAGAGAGACAGAGAGAAGGAGACACAAAGAGAGGTAGACAGACAGTAAAAGAGATAATAGGGATGGAGAGATGGAGATATACAGACAGATAGAGAGAGCGAGAGATCGAAGGAGCGAGAGATAGAGAGAGCGAGAGATAGAGAAAGCGCGAGATAGAGAGATGGAGATATACAGACAGATAAGGAGAGCGAGAGAAATGGAGAGCGAGAGATGAGCTTGAGATAGAGATATACAGACATATAGAGAGAGCGAGAGATAGAAGGAGCTAGCGACATAGAGAGACAGATATAGACAGGCAAAAAGACAGATAGATATATGAGAAAAAAGATACTGAGAGATTCAGCGTGGAAGCGGGAAAAGGGGGGGGGGGGAGGAGTGTGGTGGAAAATGAGTTTCAGTGTGAGGGTATATATATAAAGAGCGTGTGAGCGAAACATTCAAGGTTGCTGCAAAGTTTACCAATTTTCCCAGCAGGCCTCCCTTTTGAGGAAGAGTAGCACAGAGTTCATTTGTTGACATAGCACCGTTTCCATAGTTACGCTCTTTATTATTATGATCTTTATGATTGGCCATTGGTAGGTAATAGATATTTTTTCTACTAACAGTATTGCAGTTTTTTCCACTGTCAGAGATAAATACGTTTAGGGAATAAAGTACTTTTACAAACAGTATACTAACTGCTTTTTATCATCATCATAATCATCATTGATAAATATACTTAAACAATATACTTCCGTCCTATAAAATGATTTGGATAATGTCAGAGAGAAGTACGTAAAGTATTTTTAATTCTATGTTTTTTTTGTTTTTCCTGTACCGTAATGTTGGGTCACATTTTGCCTTAAAAATTCTATACAGTGTTAAGTTCTCGGTGTTAGTAAAAACATCATAAACACAAAACAACAGCGCTCACAACTTGAAGCAAAAAAACCAAAACAACAACAAAACAAAACGACCATTTCAAAGTTACAAGCTCTCCACTACAATATGCACAAACTTTGTAAGAAGTGATATTCAAATACAATTATTATATCATTATTTTTATATACAGCTGGAAGGCTGTTGACAAAAACTACCAAATAGCATCGTCAAAAAGAAATGGTTATATCGAGTCTTACAACCGTAAGTACAACATTGTAGTAAGCTTACAACTCATCGTAATATATATGGAACTACCATGGCCTACGACGACGAGTTGCAAGCTAACACGAAGTTGTACTTAACACTTGTAAATTGTGGAAAACCTCAAATCTCTTTAAAAATTCGCTAAGTGGTCGTCATATGCAGATACGAGGGCAGGCTGATAAATAAGACTATGTTGAAAAAATGATAGTTCACCAGATAGGGGAGACTCCAAGCTTTCATTTGATGTGTAACTTGCTTCTGTAGTCCTTCAAATAAAAAAGTTATTCAAAAACGGCCCTTATTTATCAGCCTGCCCTCGTATCTGCATATGACGACCACTTAGCGAATTTTTAAAGAGATTTGAGGTTTTCCACAATTTACAAGTGTTAAGTACAACTTCGTGTTAGCTTGCAACTCGTCGTCGTAGATACGAGGGCAGGCTGATAAATAAGGGCCGTTTTTGAATAACTTTTTTATTTGAAGGACTACAGAAGCAAGTTACACATCAAATGAAAGCTTGGAGTCTCCCCTATCTGGTGAACTATCATTTTTTCAACATAGTCACCATCGCGTTCAATACAGAGGCGCCAGCGTTGTACAAGTTTTCGCATGCCGCCGGCGAAGAATTCTGGTGTCTGGGATCGGCACCAAGAGCGAACATCCGCCTCAACTTCTGCATCGGTTTCATAGTGAATTCCTTTGAGATGTTTCTTCAGCAAAGGAAATAAGCAAAAGTCAGACGGGGCCAAATCAGGACTGTATGTCGGATATGGTATGGTAGGAAGTTCAAACTGCTGTAAAGCGCACTGGGTTTGGCGACTGGTGTGTGGCCGAGCATTATCGTGCTGGATGACAACGTCTTTGACTTTGTCCTTGGCCCTTATTTATCAGCCTGCCCTCGTTTTTTTTAGGTTTATCATTTTAGTCATTCATGTAGAAATCCTTCTTCTAAAATATGTTTTGGCGAATGTCCAAAAATATTATTTGGCGCATGTCCCATAATATTATTTGGCTCATGTCCCATAATATTATTTGGCTCATGTCCCATAATATTATTTGGCTCATGTCCCATAATATTATTTGGCTCATATCCCATAATATTATTTGGTTCTTGTCACATAACATTTATTAAGCTTCAGCAACATTGTACTTACAACCCTAAATAATCAAATCCTGTAATAATGACGGCTAAATTTCATACATGTATTTTTTAATTGTCAGCATTTGTAAAAAAAACAACCCACACCCATACACCTATCTTACCGTCTGCACACTGAAGGTATACAACAGATCAAAGGGTATGGCCGCGAGCAGGTCGAGAACGAACCAGCCACTGATGTAGTTCATGGCTATGAGCCTTGATTCGTAGACCACCTGCCCGCTCTTGTTCAGGTATGTTGTCCGGAAGTTAAGCACGATATCTAGATGGAGAGATTGATGCATGGAAAAATTCCCATCAGTAGATTCAAGTCATAGCTTGTGGCGTTGAGATCTAGATCAGAGAGCTCACATTGTACTGACCCAAACGACGAAAGTTAATATGATTATCTATATCAACTAAAAAAATACACGTACACAGATTACATTGGCATACAACATATAATATAATGTTACACTGACACAAAGAAGAAAGCCCATTCTACCAGAAAGTAAAATACGACCACGATGAAGTAAGTCCCACCGATCAATAAAAAAAGACACGCCCACCAGAAATTAAACCCCTTCCACTAGTAAGTAAACATATCATATTACCAGAAATTGAGCCAGTCAGTAAGCCCCTTCTACCAGGAAGTAAGCCCCTCCTACCAGAAAGTACGGCCCTGCCACTAAAAAGCAAGCCCCGCCCACTAAAAAGGAAGCCCCTCCTACGAGTAAGTAAGCCCCGCCCACAAAAAAATAAGCCTCTCCCACCATAAAGTAAGCCCCGCCCACTAAAAAGGAAGCCCCTTCTATCAGGAAGTAAGCCCCACCCACCCTAGAAAGTAAGCCCCGCCTACCCAAGTAAGCAATCTCCTCCAACTAGAAAGTAAGCCCCTCCCACCACCAAAGTAGGCCCCTCCTACCAGAAACTAAGCCCCGCCCACCCAAGAAAGTACGCCACACCCACCGATAGCGAATAGCACTTCCTACTAGGAAGTAAGCTCCTCCCACTAGAAAAGGATCTCCTCCCACTAGGAACGAAGCCCCTCCTACCATGAACAAAGCCACGCCCATCCCAAAAAATAAGCCACACCCACCGATAGCGAAGAGCACCTCCACGCCGGCGTCGATGTACATGAAGTCGCGGAACCGGCCCGACTTGCGGGCGTCGAACTTGCGGAAGGCGGCGTTGAAGGGCACCATGATGGCGATGTAGACGGTGCAGAGCAGGATCAGCCAGTCCCAGCCGATCTTGAAGATGCCGTAGTGGACGATCACGAAGCTGGACTTCTTCACCTCCTGCACCTTGTACTCGGGCATCTGGGAGGCCAGCTGGGAGGATGTAAAAATATAAATAATTATGTTCAGATATATAATGATATCTATCGATCTCTCTTTTTCTGTCGCTGCTCTCTCTTTCTCTCTCTCTCTCTCTCTCTCCCTCTCTCTCTTTCTCGTTCTCCCTCTCTCGGTCTCTCTACCTCTCAACCCCAATCTCTTTCTTTCAACATCTACACCCTGCTCTCTCGTTGCTCTTTGTATCTATTTCTTTCTCTCTCTCTTTCTCTCTCTATCTCTCTCTCTCTCTCTCTTTTCTCATTCTATCTCTCTCTCTCGTCTCTGCCTCTCTCTCTTTCTCTTAAAACAATCTTTCTCTTTCCCCTCCACCAAATCTGCAAGCACAAATAATTTTTACATTTTCAGATTTACAACGTAATAATCATTCGCTCTCTAAAAGATCTATAATTCACGTCTTCCGATCTACTGTAAATTTCACCTTGTTCTCCCGCCCTCTTAAACCCTCGTTTGTTCTTTCGCTTTCTTGTTTCCAAACGCTATTTATCCCTTCTTTCATCTAACTCATCCCCTATTCCTAACCCTCTTTTTCCGTTTCTCTCTCTCTATCGCTCTCTCTCTCTC
>RQTK01001038.1:0-15061 GCA_003991915.1 Elysia chlorotica | reverse complement strand
TCAGAAGCGGCGGGGGATTTCATGACTGCTGGACGTGAGAACATTGAAAAGTCCCTGTCCGTTCCCGATCTGCCAACCTTGCCCCCCAAAAAGCGTATAATTTGAACGCACTTCTCATTCTTAATGTGGTGATTAGAACCCTGGCGATTCGCTCCTACTGGTTGGGTTGGTGTCAGTTTATTGTACCGGCTGAGCAGGAGTCATGGTATCCCCGCCCTCTCGTGTGTGGCAGCACATAAAAATTGTCAGACGTTAGTCTTGGGGCCCCGGACCTTTTGCGTCGGAAGCCGATGTTTTACCCCAGAGCCACCGCCCCCCTCACTACAGCCAGAGCTTTAGACCGAAAGATTCGAACTACCATTTGGTACGTCCAATGAAAGCCTGGCAAAAATCTAAAATCGCCAGTACTGAAACAGTGACCAGTGGTCAGTGCTAACCTTGTGTCCATTCATGGTATCCCCATTGTCCAGGCGGGGGGCGGTGGCTCTGGGGTAGAACAAGGTCAAGGTTCGAGCCCTGGCGATTTCGCTCTATACCGGTTGGGTCGGTGTAGGTTTCATGTGACCGGCTGAGACAGAATTCATGGTATCCCCGCCCTGTACGTGTGTGGCATCACATAAAATTGCCAGATGTCAGTCTTGGGGCTTGTCCACAATATAGCCTATATAGTGCTGGTGATGTTGGACGTTAAAACCAACTCAACTCAACTCCCTACTGCTATAGCTTCAGATCAAGAGATTCGAACTGCCGGATGATACGTCCAAAAGCGGCGTTCAAAAGCCTGAAAGCCTGGCAAAAATCAAAAATCGCCAGTACTGAAACAGTTGACCAGTGGCCAGTCAGAGACTAGAGTCCAGACGGGTACGTGTCCATGGTACATGGTATCCCGTATTGTGCAGAGAGAAGCGGTGGCCCGGCGGTAAAACATTGACTTCCGACGCAAAAGGTCTGTGTTCGAGTCCTGGTGATATTTGCTCCTGGCAGTGGTGAATAAAGAGTGAAAGAGCGGGAGGATGAGAGGTGGTAGCTAGTGTAAAAATCAGCTACGGGTAGGTGTGTGTGTGTGTGTGAGTGTTTTTTTTGGGTGTGGGTACGAAAAGGCAATAAGGATAGAGCGTCAATTTTCCTCACGTGAGACCCCTGGTTTGAAATCCAATATAGGTCGAACATTTATTTGTCCGATTTCGTACACTACTGGTTAGATCAGTCAGTCAGTCAGTCAGAGTTCCTTCTCTTTCCAGAGGTTGGATGCCATGGTCTTCCATCTCTTTCGTTCAAGCGCATTTTTGCATCACTCGTTGATTTTCATTCCAGTTTAGTTAGATCGGTGACAGTATAATTTGATCGGCTGGTCCAGGAGAATGGTAAATGTTAACATAAAAATAGTTTTCTGTGGTGGAGGAACAAGCTAAGATTCGAACCGCTGGCTTTCTGGGCGTCAGTCCAGATAACTGACAAACATTTAAAATGAAAAATATAAAATAATTACACAGTCAGAATATCTTGTCTTTTTATCATCCGTCTCTTTCTTTATCTCTTTTGCCTCTCCCTCTTTCTTCTCTATATAATAATCTTCTATTCTATACACCTGTTTATTTTTTATCTTTTAGCTATATTTTTTCTCTATATAACCCCTTCTATCTCATATCTTTATCTTCTCTCTATCTCTCTCTCTATCCCAACCTACCGAAACGCACCACTCAAAACTTTTACAGTACCATTATGTTCTAGACCTGGAACTTTTAGGTATTTCTTCAAGAATGGTTAGAAATAGCATTTAAGTGCAAATAGCCAAAATGATTGCGATTTGTGGGATTAGAACCCTCGACTTGTAAATGTAGATGCGTTGGCACCGACTCACCATGCCACTCAAAGAGAGCATGGTATATACCACTAGACATCTACGCTCGTTTTCTCAGTAGGCATACGTGTAGTAAGTACCACAGACTCTCAGAACTGGAGTGGCTATTGGCGATCATCCCAAGACTGACCACTTTACAAGCCAGAAGGACGCCTTGAGAGACCATTAGCTGGACACCGGAAAGGCTACAGAGCTATAGAGCCACAGGTCAGTGCTAGAACTTCAGAATATTTTAGTTACAGAGCTAGAGAGACTTAGAGTTAAGAGCTATAGAGCTACACGTCAGTGCTAGAGCTTCAGAGCCTCATAGTTACAGAGCTACAGACTACGACGATCATCCCTAGACTGACCACTTGACAAGCCAGAAGGACGCCTTGAGAGGCCATTAGCTGAACACCGGAGAGGAGACTATGACGTGCTCGGGCTACAAAGTTACAGAGCTCTACAGCGCTACACAGTTTCAGAGCTATAGACCCACATAACAGTGTTGGAGTTTTAGATCCTCAGAGTTACAGCGCTACAGCACTACATAGATATAGACCGCTAGGGTTGCAGAGTTACAAAGCTACAGAGCGATAGGACTGTGCTAGAGCTTCAAAACCTCAAAGTTACAGAGATACAGAGCGATAGAGTGCTAGGGCTACAGAGCTAGAGAGCAACAGGACAGTGCTAGAGCTTCATAGTCTCAGAGCTACAGAACTAGAGGCTACGGGGCGACGAACAGAGAGAGAAAGATAGGGTTGGTGCGTCTAGTTAGATTTCCCGTAGGACTAGCTCAGGGAACGTTTGTGGAGAGAGCTTATTCTTCCCCATTTGCTTGTGTGCCTGTCCGTTTTTCTCTAAGTCAGCACATTTGGAAAAGTGCGATGAGGTATACTGCATTCATCCAGTTTGGAAAATATTTACTATTTAAAACATCTGTCGCTACTCAGGTTACATAATTTTAGAACGTCTGTGCACATAGCTAACTCATCTCTATCTGCTTGTGTGTCTGTCCGTCTTTCTCTATGCGACCACATTTGGAAAAGGTAAGACGAGGAAAACTTCATGCTTTCAGTTTGGTAAAGAGTTCCTACTGAAAACATCTGTCGCTACTCAGGTTATATAATTTCATTCGACCCTGACCTAAACAATTGGCGTCCTTCAATTTCCTCAGTGCACAATAACCTCCATCGCTTCTTTGGTTTCATCTGGCTTTTGTGCAAAGAAACGCTCAATATAATTATGGCTTAAACTGACTTAGAAGTCATATCCAATCAATTATGGGCTTGCTTTTCCAAAATAATAATACACAATCGAGAATATTCAAAACCTGGAAGGCATTTCTGAAACGTCTTTACATTATAAGCTCCGGCAGCCAGTTTCAACAGGGGCCATAATCCATACGACTCCCTTAAATCTGCGAGCCCATTCGTCGAGAGTTATCCTCTCATTGACTCAGTTATACCGCGCAACCGGTTGTAAAGCCATTTTACATTAGGGCCGCGCGTGGCCGGCTTATGCGGGATTAGGCATGTTATTCTACACGACCCTAAGGCCCATCCATCTCTAGCGGGATTTAGATCTACAGCTGGGAACGTTGTTCACAGATTCGTATAAACCGTTCACACGCGATCAGCGGGTGGGGGAGACTGGATGGCCTTCCAACGTTCTAAGCCTTGAACGTGTGCCAAATCTCACCCCCATTAACCTAGAAATTCCAAAGAATAGAAGGAATTGGATCTAGAGATTTACTCGGATTTGGATTTACTTGGTGTGTGTGTGTGTGTGTAAGTGTGTGGGTCAGTATAATATATGCTTGTGACACCGTCTATGGATTATCACAGTTATTACAGACTTTGTAATTCACACATCTATAATGGATGGCATAATCACTCCATCCATAAGCGTGCCGTTTTCATTAAATCTGACATAAGGTCTAGAATAGATAGGTCTAGCTAGGTTTAGACGCTGGTACATATGTTATGTTCTTATTCTATGGTCTTCTCTTCACCATAGCGAAGGACTTTACAGTTTCTATTGCAAATAGTCAACGAAGTTTAGGATTTAGGGGAGGTATTGAGCATGCGTTGGATTGCGTTGGTTTTAACGACCAACATCAGCACGGTATCGAGCATCCCACTTATCTGACTGTCAGGCCAAATAAAACCGACCGCTATATTCACAGTTCATAGGCGTTTAGTTGGTTTAACGTCCAACATCTGTACTATAACGTATATATTGTGGACGTACCCCAAGACTGACGTCTGACAATTTTATGTGCTGCCACACACGAGACAGGGCGGGGATACCATGACTCCTGTCTCAGCCGGTCACATTAAACTGACACCAATCCAACCAGTAGGGAGCGAAATCGTCAGGGCTCGAACCACGGACCTTTTGCGTCGGAAGCCGATGTTCTACCCCAGGCAACAGGCCAACTTTTCTTAACACAGGTTTGTTGATAACGAGGCTAACAGAAACGAAAACGATAATAATGTGAAGGAAGTTTCACTTGCGTCCAATCATAGCATTACCCTAGACTTATTGAGCCAATGGGATTTTGGGATTTCCCGAAAACCCGATGCCCAATGGTCGTGATTATGTTATTTGTTGTCAATGTTTAGATCGCAAAGTCTCTAAAGCTTCTTTCTCCGTCTAACGGAAGTTTTCGTCTCTGGGATTGAAACCTTAGTAAATAGTGTTCGGAAATTTGCAGGTTTCCAAACCCCTCGCTGGAGTCATTATGTATCGATGTCTGGTTTGTGATTGGAATTCGGCTTTGGAGTTGGTTTAGCTTTTTATTAGATTGAAACGTTGTGAAAAATTGGTTAAAAGAGAGAAGGGGACATGAAGAGAGAGAGAGAGAGAGAGGGAGAGAGATGGAGAGAGAGAAAGAGAGAGGGAGGAAGAGAGAGGGAGGAAGAGAGAGGGTGAGAGAGAGGGATGGAGAGAGGGAGAGAGAGAGAAAGAAGGAGATAGAGAGAGAAAGACAGAGAGAGATAAGAGAGAGAGAGAGAGAGAGATCGGGGTTTGGATTTATATATTGTCAGCTTCCTCCCTGTAGCATTCTGATGTATCAGGGGTCCACTTAGAGTGTTGGCCTAAATATTGGACAAACCATTTACCTCCCCTTCTCTCTATCTCCCTCTCTTCCTCTCTCTCTCTCTGTCTCTGTCTCTCTCTCTCTCTCTCTCTCTCTCTCTCTCTCTTTTTCTTCTTTTCTTTGTGTCTATTACCTTCTATTTATCTCTTCATTTTATCTCTTTGTGTGTGTCTCTCTTCATAATTTTTCATTTAATATCTATCTCTCTTACTATCCATGTATCTCTTTATCTGTTCATTTCCAACTCTCTCTATAATTATGTTAATCTCTTTAAATCTATCTACTTCTCCTTTGTGTATTCTCATTCATACAACATGTATCTCCTTGTTTATCCGTTCTCTACCTAACTATCGTATAATATCTCTCTTTTCCCTTCCTCTTTTCTCCTATCTGTCTCTCTCTGTCTCTCTCTCTCTGTCTCTCTCTCTCCCTCTCTCTCTCTCTCTCTCTTCATGTCCCCTTCTCTCTTTTAACCAATTTTTCACAACGTTTCAATCTAATAAAAAGCTAAACCAACTCTAAAGCCGAATTCCAATCACAAACCAGACATCGATACATAATGACTCCAGCGAGGGGTTTGGAAACCTGCAAATTTCCGAACACTATTTACTAAGGTTTCAATCCCAGAGACGAAAACTTCCGTTAGACGGAGAAAGAAGCTTTAGAGACTTTGCGATCTAAACATTGACAACAAATAACGTAATCACGACCATTGGGCATCGGGTTTTCGGGAAATCCCAAAATCCCATTGGCTCAATAAGTCTAGGGTAATGCTATGATTGGACGCAAGTGAAACTTCCTTCACATTATTATCGTTTTCGTTTCTGTTAGCCTCGTTATCAACAAACCTGTGTTAAGAAAAGTTGGCCTGTTGGATCCAAACAAGGTTACAATGGATAACACCAAACTTGTCTGTCTGTTTTCTATTCTTTGAAGATTTCTGCGGAGGCGGTTGAAGTATTAGGTGGACGGATGGAAGGATAATAATACATAGTTTTTATATCGAGCATAACCACTACACAAAGGTGCTGGGTGCTCTGTGCTTGGACGTCTTAAGATTAAAACGGTCAGAAGTCGGGAGTCGGGAACAGTGACTGTTATTAGAAGGACAGTAATACTAATAATGAAAATGTCATTACTGGTTGAAATTTCCTTGTTGGTGTGGAGTTCTTTGTCCATTAGTACAAGTTACTATTTAGTGACTTTTTTTTTTATATTTTAGTTTTTCTACACGCTTTCATATTTACGTCTTTAAAAGGATTCTTGAAACTCAAAATTATGTTTTTAGTGTTTTATTGTTTTAGTCTTTTAGTACTTTTGGATTAGCCATATCCTTGTTCCTGGTTTCTTCTTAAGAAGAATATTATCCAAGAACTATGGCGGAAAGAACGTGAGAGTGTGTGGGATGAGAGAGAGAGAGACAGAGAGAGAGAGAGAAAGAGATTGAGAGCGAGACAGTAACAGGGACAAAGAGAGAGATAGAGAGAGGTAGAAAGAGAAACAGAGAGAGAGAGAGAGAAAAAACAAAAAGAGAGAGAGAGAGAGGGAGAGAGAGAGAATGAAAGAAAAAGAGAGAGACAGAGAAAAAGAAAAAAGAGAGAAAGAGAAAAGCAGAGACAGAGAGAGAGAGAAAGAGAGAGAGAAAGAGAAACAGAGAAACAAAGAGAGAGAGAGAGAACGCAAGAGAGCAAGAATGTAAGAGAGAGCGATACATAGCGACGAAGAGAGGATGAGACAATTGGAACAGGAACAATCTTCCTGAACATTATTGATACTTGTGACTTGGCAACAGAAAAAAATCACCATACAAATAGGCTTACAACACCACAGGTAATGACACTATGACATTCTAGGACTTACACAGACAACATAATTGTCGCATTTAGTACAAAAGGTTCATAGTCTACCAAAGTACTTTGGTAAAGCAGACGAAAAGGATCAAAGCTAGAGAGAACAGGTTCAGTTCAGAAGGTCGCGGGTTTGTTTCCTTTCGGGGCTGCCTTGTTCGGAAATGGGACTTGGGATCCGTCCACGATATAGTCAACTTAATAATGATTGTCGTTGAGAAATAAAAAATCAAAAAAGTTAATTTCAAAGTATAAAGAAATACGTGCTAAACGTGAAAACTTCCAAGACTAGCTCCACCAAATAAAAGTAAATTTACAAAAACTATCAAAACTAGATATACCAAAATCTGTAATAACCATCGTAACTGTTAAAACTATCAGAGTTAGTAAAATGTCACCAAAACTTTTCGGGTTTTTTTTCTTCGGAACATTTTAATACATTTTTGCAGTTTTTGTCCTTCTGAAAAGATAGCTCACTAGATCGCGCGTCAAGAGACAGCTAGAGAGAGATACCGGTATAGATAAAGAGAGTGAGAGAGAGAGAGAGAGAGAGAGAGAGAGAGAAACAATGGGAGAGAAGAGACAAAGACAGACACAGAGACAGAGACAAACAAAGCGACATAAAGAGTAATGAAGAAACACACATACAAACTAAAAATAAGACTATGTAGTGCTCACGTTGGATGTTAAACCCACCTAACTCAACTCAACACATACACACACACACACACACACACACACACACACAAATACACACACCACACCAACACACAAGGAGTTAGAGCTCTTCAACATTTGTTAACAATGAAAGTCAGGTCTTGGAGCCACTTATTGAAAATATTAAACCACTGTGCTCGCTTTTGATGTTCGTGTCATGTTTTGTTGATTAATTTGTTTTTGCTGTTGTCGTTTTTTTTCTTAAAATAGAAGAGAGTGTTGTCTGAAAAACAAATACAATTATACAAGCAATTAAAAAAAAAAACCTGTTCGCACTGCTCTTGCCGCTAGAGTTGTATAAACCTTTTGGTTTCCTTAATTTCACCTCTTTTTATTTTGCTCGGTTGTTTTTTTTTTATTTGTTATACTATTTTTCTGTAGTTTAAAAACAAGTATTAATTGTCCAAGAGAGGAGTTCAGTTGAGTTAAGTTGATTTAACATCCAACGTCAGTATTTTATAGGTTATATTATTATATTGTGGACGGGCCCCAAGGCTGACGTCTCGATGAAATAGACTGCTTAGCCCACAAAACTCTGCATTAAGAGGGAAAAGTAGTTGGTGCCTATACTAGACTGACTAATGCCTATGGCTAGTCACTGCTCTAAGTATAGAGATACTTTTTTAATGGGCTGTTTACAGTCAGCTGTCGGTCAAATTTGGATTAAGGATTTCTTTACATACCCGCAGCTATGGTGTTTTGATTGCAACAGCGTAGCAGAATAGGACTTTGTAACGTAAGAGAAGCAATAAATACAACAACAATAACAATAACAACAAAAACAACAACACAACAACAACAACACATCGACTCCCACACAAAGACATCCCCTCCCCCCTTCCGGAAGAAAGAAATAAAGACAAAAGTACCCTCATAACATTAACATTTATATCAAGCAATTCACCCAAGGACAGACTCAATTTTAGTCCATCACATCACGTAATAGATTTCCTTGAGGTGTAATATGGGAAGGAAAAAAAAACCCAAAAATTACGGTGGAAAAAGGAGATTACAATTTCTAGCCTCTTATGGAGTATAATTTCTTCCCACCCAAACATTTTTCTGTATTATTCTTTTTTTTTTTTTGCCAGTGGCGAAACAGGAGGGGACAACTCCAAACAACTCCAGCAGAAGTAACGGCAAGAGTAGCAAGGGCCCATGAAGAACTCTTTCCTTACGGAGGAGTGAAGTGCAGCAAAGCAATATTGCCGCCATTTTATTGCGGCCCCACGACCTCGTTTGTGCGCATGACAGACTTAGCTGACGATAAAAAATATAATGTAAAGTTATTGCCATTAGAGACCTTGCGATAAATGAACAATAGCAAAACGAAGACGTTAGATAAGGGAATCTACACCAGCGTCCAATCATAGCTCTATCCTAGACTCAAGGAGGCTGGTTGGTTGGTTGGTTGGTTGGTTGGTTGGGTTGGTTTAACGTCCAACAGAAGCACTATATAGGCTATATTGTGGACGGGCCCCAAGACGGACGTCTGACAATTTTATGTGCTGCCACACACGAGACAGGGCGGGGATACCATGACTCCTGTCTCAGCCGGTCACATTAAACTGACACCGACCCAACCAGTAGCTTAAGGAGGCAATGCAACCCCAAGGTATAATTTGGTTCAAATTTGGTCATACGTTATCGTGGTATATATCGCAAAGCTTGTATTATAATATCCCGGAAACGAGGAAAAGTTAGGTGGCGCAGGCGGCAGAGCTAGAGAGACTTCAGAGATTGTGCCTAAGGGCTGTGCGGTTCAAATCCAGATCGAGGTGTGAGTGAGATGAGAGTCTCACAAATCCTTTATCACTACCTTTATTTCATTGCTTTTTTTTATAGAACTATAATACATCTTCACTTCTATAGATGATCTACACAATTTAAAACCATGGCGCAATAATTTATTTGTCTGATTTCGTTTCGATCCTTTCTAGGCTGAGTAGATATGGATTTAATGTGACTAGCTAGGGCATAGGTCAAGATATCTCTGCATTGTCTCTGTTTGGCATCATTGAAGTTGTCAGACGTCAGTCTTTGGGCACGTCTACAGTATGCTCCATACATTTCTATCGTTGGATACTAAGCAACAAAGCAACATACAAACCGATGTAAGAAATGTTCGCCGTTAATCATTATTAGTCGAAGGTTGAGAAGATCAGAACCGCTATGAACACAATGTCTTAGTGTAAGACAGATCCATAATGTGACCGGCTGAGACAGGAGTCATGGTATCCCCGCCCTGTCTCGTGTGTGCCCCAGCACATAAAAATATCAGACGTCAGACGTCAGTCTTGGGACCCGTCCACAATTTAGTCTACACAGTGCTGATGTTGGACGTTAAACCAACTCAACTACAACTCAACCAAATAAAGAATCTAAATGGACATACGTCCAGTTGTGCTGCGTCCGACTGTTCCTGTTTTTGTGTTAATTATTGTTAGTGAAGAGTCTAGTTAAAAGTGCCGACCTTGTAAAGCGGTAAATGCGCTCAACTGGACTTCTCCTTGTTTTCAAGTTTATTATTGTTAGCGAAGGTTCTAGTTAAAAATGCCGACCTTGTAAAGCGGTAAATGCGCTCAACTGGACTTCTCCTTGTTTTCAAGTTTATTATTGTTAGTGAAGGGTCTAGTTAAAACTGCCGACCTTGTAAAGCGTTAAATGCGTTCAACTGGACTTCTCTTTGTTTTCAAGTTTATTATTGTTAGTACCTTGTAAAGCGTTCAATGCGCTCAACTTCTCCTTGTTTTCAAGTTTATTATTGTTAGTGAAAAGTGTGTAGTTAAAAATGCCGACCTTTTAATACTTTAAATGCGCTAAACTGGACTTCTCCCTGTTTTCATGATAATTATTGTTAGTAAAGGTTCTAGTTAAAAGCGCCGACTTTGTTAAGCCGTAAATACCCTCAAATGGACTTCTCCTTGTTTTCGTATTTATTATTATTGTTAGTGTCCGTTCTAACCTAGACCCCGGAAGCTAATGGGTTAACAGTTTGTACAGAGAGTAAGTATATTCCACAGGTGTACCTAACAGCTGAAGTAGTTGCTAAAAGTATAACGCGAAATGTGTCATGTGATAATAAACAGGGTTGACTAGTTAAGTGGAGTTAAGTTAGTCGATTAACTTGTTGAAGGTAAGAGGGGGGGGGGAGTGAGAGAAGGAGGGAGAGGTAAAATTAGTAAGAGAGTAAGAGAGGGAGGTGATTGAGGGAGAGAGAGAGGGGAGGGGATTGAGGAAGAGAGACAGGGAAAAAATAGAGAGAGAATGAGAGTTAAAGGCAGGAAAGAAACAGAGAGAGGGAGAGACATATAGATAGAGAGAAAAACAGACGGAGAGATTTAACGAGAGGACAATAAACAATGACAACAACAACAGCAGCAGCAGCAACAACAGTATTACCATCAATACGACAGCAACAGCAACCACAACCATCACCAAATATTAGAGATGTTGCAGCCATTTAGAATACAGAATACAAAACACAGAATACAGAAATCTTTATTCATCCCTCAAGGGAAATTTAAGGTACACTCTTTTCATACAACAAACAAAATCATGAAGTCTACAACGATATGGTCTCATTTTGACACCAAGATCAATAATAATTTTATTATACATACTGCATAAATCATAATATCATAATATCGCAGCTTTCATATTTCTTCGTGCCATGTACATGAAACTCAAATCCAGAGATCGACAAATCAATTAATTAAACAATAATCCTGTTCTCTATTTCTTTGCTTCTCCCAAATCCTCGCTTTTAAACACGGCGCTTTATTTATTTATTTTTTGTTTCGCTTTATTTTTAAAGTTCTTTCAATCTTTTTCATTCTGAATTTTCCCAAACCAAAGGCCATTACGCTGTTGTAAGAGGATGATATTTCTGATGTGTTGTTTTCTCAGTGTTAATCTCTGTTTAATGTGCTTTAAAACTATCAATATTGGATGATCCTTTCAATAATAATATTGTCCATCTCTTCTTTTAATGACGTATGTTTTGCTCCACTCTTTCATCTTGTGCGTTGCATTCATCTCTCTCTTTCACTCTCTCAGTTTCATACCCTTTCTCTCTCTCTTTCTCTCTCTCTCTCTCTTTTATCATCTCTCTTTCACTCTAAGTCTCATCTCTCTCTCTCTCTCTCTCTCTCTCTCTCTCTCTCTCTCTATGTTTCCCTCTACGTCTCTTACTCCATCGCCTCTCCATTAACTTCATTAATTTCTCAGGTCATCTCGACCTTACGCTAAAAGCTTCTGGGACATCTCTCTCTAACTCTCACTCTCTCTCTATTTCTCTTTTCAATAATAATATTGTCCATCTCTTCTTTTAATGACGTATGTTTTGCTCCACTCTTTCATCTTGTGGTTTGCATTCATCTCTCTCTTTCACTCTCTCAGTTACCCTTTCTCTCTCTCTTCTCTCTCCCTCTTTCTCTCTCTCTCTCTCTCTCTCTCTCTCTCTCTCTCTCTCTCTCTCTCTCCTCTATGTTTCCTCTGTTCTCCATCGCCTCTCCATTAACTTCAATCTCAGGTCATCTCGACCTTACCTCTCTCTCTACTCTCTCACTCTCTCTCTATTTCCTTCTCTTTCTTTTCTCTCTCTCTCTTTCCCTCTCTCTTTCTCTCACTCTCTTTCACTCTTTCACTATCTCCCCCCTCTCTTTTTCTCTCTCTCTCTTTCACTCCCTTCAGTCTCAAACCTCCCTCTTTCACCCTCTCTCTTTCTCTCTCTCTTTCTCTCTCTCTCTTTCCCTCTTACTCCATCTCCTCTCCATTAACTTCATTAATTTCTCAGGTCATCTCGACCTTGCGCTAAAAGCTTCTGGGACATCTCTCACTCTCTCTCTCTCTCTTTCCCTATCTCCCTCCCTCTTTCCCTCTTACTCTATCTCCTCTCCATTAAATTCATTAATTTCTCAGGTCATCTCGACCTAGCACTAAAAGCTTCTGGGGCGGGATAACCTAGCGCGACAAATGGTGGAAGATGTCACAGAAGGCTCTCACAAAACAAACATTAAAGAGACAAGGCTAAACGGCTTTCGGGTTTTCCCTGATGGGTTTGAGCCATTTTTGGTGTGAAACGGGCCCACATTAAATCCCATTAAGATGATGCGCACTGCAAAGTGGGTTTGCAACGGGTTTGCAACGTAAAACACATCGTGGTAGCTTACAAGTTACAACATCGCCGTAATGCTTTTAAGTCTTCTAAGCTTAAGACAAGTCTTAAGTATACCTAACCGTTGTACTTAAGGCCCTAGATCTTATATAAGTGGTTATGCTGCAGGCATAACAGTGTATTCTTTTGGTTGACTCGTAGTATAAGGGGGGGGGGGGTTCTATATGTTTTAGGTTTGGGCTACTTTTGTTTTTTCTCACTTGGCTAAGGGAGTTAATTATGTTTTAGGTTTGGGCTACTTTTGTTTGTTTTTTCTCACTTGACTAAGGGAGTTGTTAATGACTTGAACGTGTATAATTTTGGATGGGTATCAAACAAAGGTCTGATAATAAATATTTAATGTATTGTCAAACACACACACACACACACTGTGTGGAAATACAAAGACCCTGATTTACACATGCAAATTGGGTGCGCAGAGTGGTGTGAACAGACACAAAAATAAACACATCGAAAATACGTGCGGAAAACAGACTGGTGTGAACACTCTGGTTTGGTGCATGCCAAAAAACAGTGAAAAATACACATGGTCTGAACGCTCTGGGCGCTTGTGTATTCTTGACTCTGATTTACACATGCAAATTGGGTGCGCAGAGTGGTGTGAACAGAAACAAAAATATACACATCGAAAATACACGCGGAAAACAGACTGGTGTGTACACTCACTAACAGATACCTGTTCAAGCTGTTGTTGTTGAGTTGGTTTAACGTCCAACAGCAGCACTATAAAGGCTATATTGTGGACGGGCTCCAAGACATACGTCTGACATTTTTATGTGCTGCCACACACGAGACAGGGCGGGGATACCATGACTCCTGTCTCAGCCGATCACATTAGGCTGACACCGACCCAACCAGTAGGGAACGCAAACAGTCAAGATTCGAACCCGGGACCTTTTGCGTCGGAAGCCGATTTTCTACCCCCGGACAACCGCGCCCCCCAACTGTTCCAGCAGGTGAGAGGTCGCGATGACCTCGCTAAGTGGCGCGTGTGAGCGGTTAAGCAATACAGAGAGTACTCATCCTCACACACAGAGCTGATCATGCCAAGGTCATGATTACACTAGGTAAATAGGTCAAGGTCCTGGGATTGGGCCAAATCAAACAGCTTGTTACACACCTTGGGGTTGTAAGTACATGCACAACGTTGTGGGAAACTTGCGACTTGTCTTAAGATGTGCGAGTAAGGTGGTTTAAGACGTGACGTAAGCTATAATGATGTTGTTGTACTTACGACTCCTTATGTGAGGAGGAGAGTTTATTTCATTATTATAGAGAGAGTGACGGATTTTTGATTGTTGTTTCTAAGGTCAAGGATTCCAAAGGAGGTGGGTATTGAGGAAATGTGTATGTGTGATCGGCGGAGGCATATTTTAGGGATCAGGTATAAGTAGGTAACAGGAGAGAATATAAATAATATGTAGTTAAAGACATGTAACGTGTGTCTATGTTTCAGGTAAGTTTTACTGAAGAAAGCTGGGATGAGGTTAAACAGGGGCAGAGTTACATAACGTGCCAAATAAAGCGTTTGTTTGTGAGAGGGTGAGAGGGAGAGAGAGAGAGAGAGAGAAAGAGAGAGAGACAGAGAGAGAGAGAGGAAAAGGATAGACAGGGGAAGAGAACGAAAAAGAAGGAGAGAGATAGAAAGGAACGATGAGTGAGTATGAAGGTGAGAGAAAGAAAGAGTGAGAGCATGAGAGAGTGCGTAAAAGATAGTCTGTGAGAGAATGTGAACGAGAAAGCGAGAGCAAGAGATAGATACCTCTGGTTAGATAGATAAATAAATAGAGAGAGAGATAGAGAGAGAAAGAGAGAGAGAGAGAGAGAGAGAGAGAGAGTAACGTGCCATTGTTTACCAAACATCGCCAAGCAAAAAGAGAGGGCAATTCCAAGAAACATTGCCTAGCAAATAATTATATCTTTGAAGTCCGCCTAACTACAGGTTCACACCTATCCAGCCTAGCCAACCATAAACCATCTGGCAGTCTTCCTCTGTGGTCTTTAGTGGCAACTAGTGGTCATGGTAAGTAAATGTAGTTAAGATGGTTTAACGTCCAACATTGTGGACGGGCCCCAAGACAGGCAATTTCTATGCGCTGCCACATAGGAGAGAGGGCGGGGATACAATGACTCCTGTTTCAGCCGGTCACATTATACTGACATATACTGACACCGACAGAGAGAGAGAGAGAGAGAGAGAGAGAGAGAGAGAGGGGGGGGGAGAACGACAAAGAAGGAGAAAGATAGATAGAAAGGAAGGAATAGTGAGTATGAAAGAGAGAGAGAGAGAGAGAGAGAGAGAGAGAAATCACGAGATAGTGCATTACAGATAATCTGTGAGAGAATGTGAAAGAGAGAGAGAGTGAGAGAGA
>RQTK01001037.1:139252-162047 GCA_003991915.1 Elysia chlorotica | reverse complement strand
TACTACTACTACTACTACTACTACTACTACTAATACTACCGCTGCTGCTGCTACTGCTACATTTTTTTGCAATATTACTTTTGTAGAAATTACTATTACCGTTTTTTTCCGTGGAATGAAACAATGTGGTTTTAAGGTTTCCCCCAAAACCAGGTAGCTGCAAGACACATTAACCGGATAAAGGTGATATATGTATATCTAAGTGAAAAAAAAATATGTTTGTAATACAAAGATCACATGTGATTCTGTAAATCGACCTTAAGTGTATTCGTGTTGTACTGAGTACAGACCAATTCTATAGTTACTCTAGATACTGTCTTGGCCGAGCGCAAAACTTATTTAATTCCTTTATCCCCCTTTGGAGCTTCTCTAACTTGTAACAATTTCACTTGGCTTCATCAAGTCTTTGGTTTCCTTTTGCGGGTGGGAGTCACATTTGCACAAGGATTTCCATTTTTATTTTTAGCCGACTCCTTTGGTGAGAAAAATAGTCTTCACAGCAATCGACCAACTCCACAAACAAAAGCGCTCGTCTGAATTAAAGTGTCACGTTGGAGTGATCCTGCACTTAGAGACCTGGGATCAGGTTTGGCCAAGGGAACTAGTTCTGGTTGGTTTTGTGAGCTTTTATCTGGGATTCAAAGATTTACCTTGGAATTTAGGTTATTTAGGGATTTTGAAACAGCTGCAGGTTATAGGAAGGGAAAAGTAAAATTCCAATAGTGTCGAAATATGATCAGTATCTATATCTATGTAGACACGTTATGATCTATGCCCCCTAAACTTTTATTTAGATCGTGATCTAGAATGATAAAAAAAAATTGAAAAAAAGCCACTTTGCATCTCTGTAGAACAAGTCACAGATTTGATGAACGCTTTATTATGTATTGTCTATTACGGGCAAAACTACCGTGGACAAAGCTGTTGACACTCGGACAAGTATAGGCTTTAAAAAAAATTAATTTAGTTTTTTTTTAAATAAAAAGAATAGGTCGTATTCCTGAGCAGTTTTATTCTTGAAAGAAGAAAAAATCTGGGGATTTTTCTTCCAAGCAATGCATGGATGATCTCACAGCAAGTTTAGCAGAGTTAGTGATAAACTCTTACTGTGAAGCGGTGACTCAACGCCACACAAGGGTTGCAGTTAATAATTTTAGACTATCATAGTTCAGCGCTTCTCTTTTATAATACCCCTCCCTCCCCCGCATTTCCCCCTATTTTGAATCATTGAACGTTTAACGATCCACATTCCACAATGCAAGTAGATCGCATCATTAGAATAATGTCGACCTTTGGAAATCTACTTTATTCCTTACGCCGCTGGTGATAACGAAAACCGTTAGTTTATTACAATTAAGATACAGATATAGATCTAGTTTCCATTCCCATCACAAGCTAGATCTCGATCAGTAACCACAGGCTCGCTTTTATGTACACACCCCAACAAGGAGTGAAGGAGACATTCCGAAAGAGCTCTGAATTCCTGTTCGTAACCTGAACTGGCTGGATTTGAGTGGCAACCCTTGCTCCGCAAACTGACGGGACAACCGAGGCCACACGACCTTGCCTTTCGACCATTCCCGACCACTCCCGACGTGCTAGCCGCCATCCATTGCATCTTCATATTACATGTGCCACCTTGTCCTCTTCTTCTAAATTTCTCTAGGCCTGTTTTCTGTATGTCGAGTCTATATAGTGCTAGTGGAACGTGTATAAATCTGCATAGTGTTCACACATCAATGCTTAAAATACCACAATGATGATTGTTTTCCTGTTTTGTATTAAAACTGTTGTAACTAAAAAATAACATTACTAGTAACAATAATAATATCAAAATAAATAGATCGGATTGGCGGAGACCAAATTAAAACAAGATGAATAGTGTAATATCCGGATACTCATTCATCTTGACGCTCCATTGACGAGCTAATGAATCATGTCTATTTTGGGCGTTTGCACCTGTCTGGATATGTTGGTTTGGGGTCCGTTAGATCAGATTATAGCTGTCATGTCTATAAGTATTCAGGTGGCATCATCATCATCATCATCATCATCATCATCATCATCATCATCATCATCATCATCATCATCATAGACATGACAACCATATCATAACCAGATCTAACGGACCCCAAAACAGCTTATCCAGACAGACAGGTGCAAACGCCCAAAATAGACATGATTCATTAGCTCGTCAATGGACCGTCAAGATGAATGAGTATCCGGATATTACACTATTCATCTTGTTTTAATTTGGTCTCCGCCAATCCGATCTATAATTAGCGATAGCCTATTATACTTGTGTCTCTTAAGTTTCAAATGCAAGGTCACTCGTGATATTTCGGAAATTTTACCTCGGTACTAAAATATCCACAATAGAGGTTAATGTCTTACTTGACTCGTTGCTATCTTGTGACAAACAAATAGCCTAAAAAAATTTGTAATAATTTCGATGTATGTTTAGACTATGTTTGGCGAAAGTTCGAAGTAAGCTGCTTTAGGCTAATTGATTTTCACTCAAGGTTCTTGACTGATCCGGACTACTCTGATAAAGAATCTTAATTGATTGAATTAATGTTTGATCTGAGTCAAAATTGTCATAAGAGTTGCTTTTTTTTTCAATTACGCATCCTGTATTTACAAGTTTCCACTAATTTGTGTATAGCGCTATGTCAGTATGATTGTTTTACTCTTAATCTGGGACCAGCTGTGCGATTCTTTATATTATTTATTTTTATTTTTATTTTGCGTCCTTAGAGTTTATTGATATCATAATTATAGTTATAAAACTCATTGATTAGTCAGTAACGTAAGCCGGCGTCAATCGAATTATATTACGACATAAACTTTCATATTTCAAAACTTGCTTTCTGTTATAGATCGTGGTGCAATAAACTTGTGTTCATAACTTTTCCAAATCGATTTTGAAAATGTGAAAGATCTGGTTTACGTTCATTTTAGAAATCTTGATCGATATTCAATCAGTTTAATGATCAACCGTTCTTTTGGACGTTTGTAGCATTGCTATAGAGGCTTTGCCTTTTATCTTTTAAAGTCGACTTGGGAAAAGTTAAAAGACTAGTTTTGATTTTTTGTGATCTCGAAAAAAAGCCGACAACTTATTTATCTCTTGTCTACGAGAAATAAACTACAACAACAGGAAATTGCATATCAGACTAATGCTAGGTCTACGGAGAAATCATTAGATCAGACTTTATTTTCTGTTATAAATGGAAACACCAGAAGCTCAAACTTGCCCAGCAGTAGATCCAAGCTTTAATTGAATCTTGATTTAAAAACAACAACACTACCAACACCACCACCAACCCCAACTACAAGAACAATAAGGTGAAATGTTTACACTTACGTATTTAGTTCTCCACTGAATTCGCTTTGTGCAAAACATCTGGCTGCTAACAGATTCAAAGCGAGCACCAGTAGACGAAGATCCATCGTGTTTAATACAGAGGACAGTAGACTGGCTGTCGCTGGATACAACACGGATTCCTTGATAGATCTTCAGGTTAAAGACGGACAGTTTTTTTAATATCAGTTTTAATTGTTATTTAGAAATGCTTGACTTTAGTCTACATAAGGAGAAAAAGAGAAAATTAATGAAATAAAATTGATAGGCGATTTTTCTTCTTACCGTTAATTGGAACTTTATAAAGCCTTTTATTGATGTAGTTGAATCAATAGACACATTTTATTATACAAGTAGAAAACCAAAGATGAAACTTGTTGTATTTAAGGTTGTCACGCAGTCAAATAATATGAATACCTCAGTTATTTTGAGTGAAAGAATTAGAAATCGTCATGAATAACATCTCTGTACACGCACCTGAAGGAAATGGGACTCCCCTTCATGAACAAAAGGATGTTTTGGTGAAGTTCAGACAAACACGAGCGCACGCCAAAGAAATCTTGTAAATAAAAAAAAAAGAAAGAAAAAAAATAACTTAAGTCTCTCTGTTCTAAATTCTAAAATTCAGAGGCTTAACCCGTTGAAAAACCAAAGCAAATAGGGCAGTATTGTCACAAACTCTTATTTGCAGAGCGATTATTGTAGACTACTGGTTTCCTCTATTTCTTTCTTTTTTATTTTTTAAACTCATGAGCGCTAGGCTTAGGGAGAGAAGAGGATGAGATTGTTGTTGTTTGTTTTTGTGTTTTGTTTATTTGTTTGTTTGTTTGTTGTTTTGTTTTTTTTTTTGTTTTTTTGTTTACAAAGGGCCTTTACTAAGAACAGAGATGTGCAAACTGGTCAAAACGGTTACATTCCTACATGTACTAGATGGCTTTTTTCTCCTATTATGGGTCCCTAACTGCATTATTGTTTTTTTTTCTATTGCGTTTCAGTTTTGTTTTTCCAATTACTTTGCATTTCTTGGAGAGAATGTTGTTACACAATGCTATGCATGACTTACTGTTTAAGGTGGCCCCCATCTAGCTTTGTTGAAGAAAACTGATTTGAATACATGCACACATAACCAATTTTTTGCCTTTCTACGCCAGTTATTGGGGGTTTCATCTTTTTCATATAACATAATAGGAGGTAAAATTATAGATTCTCAGGCAGATGGAAGCCATAACGGACCAAAAGTCAGGTGAATAGAAAGACAATCATGATTGGGAGCATAGAGTAAGGGCAAAATGGAGTATGTTGGACCTAATCACAGTGAAACAAGTGCATAAAAACACAGGGGCTGAAACAACAAGAACCTCAGTATGGAGGCAAAGCTTGCCACCACATGTGGTGTAGAATAAAAGAAGTGTGTCCGGGAAACAAAGAAAATAGTACTACAATTTCCTCTATAGCCACAGAACATAACCCGAAAGAGCACTAAAAAGGTAAACACGACAATAACAAAGAGAGCCTTTTTGTACCAGCAGCATACAGGCCTTTGTTGCTGTGTATTGAAATTTATAAAAGGAAATGCTGTGACGGACACGACTGTATGAATAGACCTGCGTATGCAGGGTAAACTGAAATGCCCGTGCTTAACCTTTGAGGACTTTCGTTTTAGAGAACTGTCAACTCCAAAGAGCTGCTGAAGAGGAGGGATTCTTCAATAAGGCTTCGATGTTCAAGCATATTGATCTCATAAAGAGACCTCCCTTTTGATTTCTTACAACAGTACAACGTTCAGTATTTTACAAAGCGAAGTCCAAGTCAGCACGGCCACCGCTTTACCGTGCATTGCATTTCATAGATTCACCTTGATCGTATTATTTCAGACGTTTAATTTATGTCGGCAGTTTTCTAACAAAATTATTAAATCCCATAGGGCTTCTTTGAAAGATACTACGAAACACTTTATACTTAAAAAAATAGACGTTTAATTTATGTCGGCAGTTTTTTTTTAAAAAATGTATTCAATCCCAGCGCTTCTTTGAAAGATAATACAAAACAAAAAATTAAAAAAAAAACATTGATAAAAATATCGGAATGTCTATTTAATGTTCAAGTGTATAGCCTTGACGTCTCTCGTTAAACTATGCGCAGTGATTTTTCTGTTACTCTTGAAACAAACCTTCTAATTTTCATAAAACTATGATGAAGATGCCGTTTTATAGAATCATACGTTGTACAAAATTAGTATTATCTATAACCGTAACGAATGTGCGGCCTCTTAATTGAGCTTGAAATTGTGAAAACAAAAACAAAAAAAAGCCAGGTCTGATTGACCTTTGTTATTGTGGCCCAAAAGAATGTAGGTTTTGGCTGATCCTCTCGACAAATACAGTTTTCAGGGCTATCATAGACTTTCGAAATGCCTTGGATTTACTTCTAGTAAACACTTTTTGAGGAAAGCTTAAAATCAAATATTTGCCGCTCAAGAACCTTTAAGATCCTTTTGGCATGGAGAAATGTCTTAAGGGTTTCGGAAAAGTTAATGCGCCTTAACTGCAGCCGAAAAACAGTTCGCATGCTAAGTTTTCGCAAAAAGTTATTACGCCAAACTCAGGATTCGCCATGGTATTAGGGTCGGAAGCCTTAATCAATAAAAGAATAATACATGTGTTTACTCATATGGATCTCAGCTAACATGATATTGATCTGCTGGCGATGGTGATCCTAGTTTTGCTTGATCCGTTATTCCCAGGTGATCAACAACAACAACAACAACAACAACAACAACAACAACAACAACAACAACAACAACAACAACAAACAAATATTCATACTGGAAAGTAAACTACAGTGATATTGGTGATCGTGTTTCGATATCTTTTGTGCTTTTTGTTCTGTTTTGTTTTTCCTTTGGGGTCCAGTACATTTATCTCTATGGTAAATCACAACCATTCGGTAACAACACAGTGTGTATAAGACACAATATTATGGTGGCCTAGACACGAGCTTTGGGACGTTACTATACATGTAATGTGATTTGCACTTCTGCATATTACCTTTTATGTGGTCCACGTAATACCTTTTAGACAATATTTTAAATGGGCCGCCTAGTATATTATAATACTCTTAAGATGTGCACACTCTTACAGTACACTGGAGCTGTCGTCCTGCGCCTGTCGTAAGGTAAATAAAGCCGTTGTTTACAAATTACATTCCATGCACGCTCTGGGCAGTTGTGCCATGACCGTGACCATGCACACACACACACACACACACACACACATATACGCGCACACAAACACACACATACATACACACACACGTGCTCTCTACTGATAGAAGACATTGAAGTCACGGCGGGCTGCCCAGCGCTATAAATTCCCTGTGGTCAGACATACATTATTCTCTACTGTCTGGGTTCTTCTTGAGACTTAGGGGACGTTAAATATCATTATACTATCTGTAGTTTTTCTTTTGCTGACTCTGCTCGAGTCTATAATTTGTCCAAATCGTGCTGCGCCTCTTTCCAGTTACACGACTTTGCACGTATGGCTTGCCATTGCATTGGGACACAAACCGCTGTCTAAAGATTTACAATGTCTTTTTCCATGACAGTAGTCTCCGCAGCGCAGTGAATAGCGCGCTGGATTTCTAATCCAGAGTTCGCGGATTCGAATCCCGCTGGGGATGGCATTGTTTGGGAAAGGGGGGGGGGGCGCCGTAGCCCTGGGAAAGTCGGTTTTGGACACAAGAGGGCCGTGGTTCGAGCCCCGCTCAAGTGATTTCGTCCCTACTGGTTAAGTCTGTTTCAGTTAAATATGAACGGTTGAGACAAAGAGTCACGGTATCCCCGCAGTCCCTGTGTGGCAGCACGTAAACTTGCCAGACGTTAGTCTTGGGAGATGTCCGCACACTGCAGTGCTTACTTTGGATGCTAAGTAACAATCTTCACAGTTTTTGATTCATAACAAAGCTCTAAAGATGTAAATGGTGATAAACGACATTTTGTCTTATCGCACGATACGATAATAAAGATAAGAAACTCTGGGATAAAGGAATTAAGGTTCGCACCGGAGATAATCAGATTTCGCAACAACAAAAATTATCTTGGTGCATATGATTATTTGGAGTGTACATGGATTTGATAGCAAGAGATAAGAACCAGAGGACTGTATGTCTAGCATTGCACGTTTCGAGTTCTTATCTAAACTGTTTTTTTTTAACAGTACAGATAGTCCATAAATCTTCATGACAGGATTGAGTATACTCGGCGATTTGCAATCTGGTTAAAATGTTAAAAGCGAGCTCAACTATTTTAAAGGAAAAAATACAACAAACAAACAAAAATAATACAACACGCACACACAACAACAACAAGAAAAACAACAACAACAACAACAACAACAACAACAACCCAACAATAACCAGTCTCTACAATCACGTCTTGATTTAACACAACAAACTAGCTGGAGGACATAACACTCTCGTCAATCCAATTGTATAAAGCCCTGTCCTATTTCTCAAATACTCTAACTTTAAATTACTTTAGAGTTGAGTTAGAACATTATAAAACTGAGGTATTGCTATGTTTCATAATTTCAAACCCTAGTGTAATTCCAAGATATTATTGTATATCATGCCGTTACCGTGGTGCCTTGCCGTAAAAACAGTTCCATGATTTGTTAATCATTCATTCTAAGAGCCAATCTGGCAAGAAGCGACAGTGCTATTTGTTCATAACAGCTGCCATTCTGCCTCTTTGGCAATGCAAGCAAGCATTGATCAAAAGAGATTATTCTAAAATTATTGACTAAAGTTTTTAAATAAAGGCTGTATTGTTTATTGTTTCAATAGTGTTTTTTCTTCAAACATAACCTTAGATCATCAGCATGCCGTCTATGTACAGATTTTCTCGGTTAAACGTAAGTTTTTTTATTTTTGGAAGATATTTACCGTTGAATGTGGACATCCTTCTTTTTCAGTTGTTTTTTTTATACAGGGAACTAAAACTAAATTTGTTCATCCTAAATAATTATGCTAATAAGCTGCCTCTTTGAAACCATTAAAGGTTGTTTGATCGTGCCGATATAGTCTGTGCGCCAAAGTATATTTTATTTTTAACTATAGCTATTTACAAACTACGAAGAGATGTAAGTGAACGTTAAACGCTCATGCCCACCCCCGCACCCTCTTTTATATATATGTATGCCTGTCTGTCTGTCTATCTTTCTTTCCCTCTGTCTGTCTCTCTCTGTGTTACTTTCTTCTCTCGTCTCTGTTTTTTTTATCTTTCTCTTCCTCACTACCTTTTCCTCTCTAAATTTTCCTCCCAATTCTATAAGATTGTAAGATTCACACCCATGCCACAATCCCCGCCCTCCCCCTCCCCCCACCAAAAAAGGAAAGGGAAAAAAAGATAGAGCATATAACAGCAAGTCGCCTAACTTCATTCTTTTCTCTCGTCTCTGATTTTTCTTTAAAATCTTTCCCTCTCTCACTCTCTATTCCTCTCTAATTTTCTCCTCCCAATTCTATTAAGATTGTAAGATTCACACCCATACGACAATGCCCCCCCCCCCCCCCTAAAAAAGGGAAAAAAAGAGGGAGCATCTCACAGCAAGTCGCCTAACTTCATGACTGCGAGATAGCGGCGCAGACCATAAAACAATCCAGAAATAATTTTACCTGGCGGGAGGTGATTAGCTTGACAGAATGATCACAGGTAGCGCGGACACGTCGGCACTCGGTAAGGTTTCTGCTGTACTGAGTTCAAATTATTCAAATAATATTTCAACACCTTTCAACAAAGAACCTGCATGCATAAAGTTCAAATTCTTAAAATAATATTCAAACACCTTTTCACCATAAAACTTTCATGCCTGAAGTTTAAATTATTAAAATGACATTCAAACACCTTTTCACCATAGAACCTGCATGCATAAAGTTCAAATTATTAAAATGACATTCCAACACCTTTTCATCATAAAACCTGCATGCATTAAGTTCAAATTCTACAATAAAATCTGAAACCTCATTAAACCCACTTGTCGTATTACTGTTTAACAGGAAGAACAATGAAGATTTCAGATAGGCAGTATCCGGCATTGATTCGTATCATCTTCAGCATCCTTCTTATACTAACCATAACGTACATTTTTATATTTCTGTTTGTAATTGTAATCTGGTGTTGTTGTTTTTTCGTATATTTTTTGTTGTTGTAATTTTCTGTTAGTTTTAAAATTTGAAATCAATTTTGGTTTTGTTAAGTTAGTAGCAGCTGATCTACTATCCTTGGCAGATCTGACTGGTAATCTTTGTTCGTGGAAAACGTAGCTCGCTCTAAGTTTAACATCTCAACATCTCCTCGGTATCAAGATAGGTCACATGTGGCAATGGGACCACAGAGCGGGATACAGGGTAATTGGCCGTTCACCTTCATTGACAACGTCCCAACAAGTAGGAAACACTTCCAAAACTACTTCCTCATGTGCTCAGAACCCCCAAGATCTATAAGCTTCCCAGTTAGCCATCCGACTTTGTGATCATAAATTGCATTGAACCCCCTTCTGAAATCTCTTCTTCTTGACTTCTTCTGAAACCGAGTGTGTTCGCCGTTACCATAATTCGGGAGCCCCGATTGGCGCGATCATTACCGTTTCTGATTGCCCCCAATAGCATTGATTTTTGACACCTGTGACATCACACGGCGTAATGCACTTGGTTCTGATGGTGACATAGAAACGCCAAGTCCCATTACAGTGTCCACCTATCGTCAGTACCGGTAATGTTCGCTGATGGATAAGGTGTTGGTTTGATGTGCACACCTGCTCAATAGTAACCTACAGGTAGGAAAACCAATGATGATCGCTGCCTTTGATTGATTTCTGAGCTGTCACCACAAGGAAAGTCCCACAGCTTTAGTGTTATACTTTTAAGCTGGGAATGGCTGGTAACACTCCTTATGGCTGCAGGGGTTTTTATAAAACAAGAAAAGGGTTCATGTTCACGAAACTAGACCATTAAACAGAATGGCGTGGAACAAAGAGAAGCAATTGACAAATATTTCTGAGAAGTTGTGTTCTGAACTCATTTTACTCTAAAGGAAACGGATGATTAGTTAGCAAAATTAGCTAAGTATCGTTGCACACTGCAAAACTTTTTCTCATTTTGGTCAACATTAATTGATGTCACTATTCCAGCAATATTGCACGACTTCATTGTTCAGACGTGCGTGTTCTTGGATCCTAAAAGCACTACGCAGCTGCAGTATCGTGCTTTTTATTTCTTCATAGATTTATAAAAAGTTAAGATTATTGTAGATTCATTGAGGAATTGTTTTCTGTTCTCTAAATCTATTCAGTCCGTTCCGCTGCTTTTGATTATTTCCGTAATCCTTTGTGTCTTGATTCAGCACTTTTCAAAATTAAACGTGGAACTGACGAGCGATTTTTGTAGTTCGGTAAAGCCCACAAGATAAATTATGAATCTGCACTTTCAAAATCTTCAAACTTGGCAGCGAAACATCAATAGATTGCAACGCCAAACAGACATACTCTAGTATCACCAAGAACGTTTGCCAGGGGCATATACTGGCTTCTCGCAAAATACATCTCAGTGATCTTATCCGATTGAAAAGATGCTACCAAGCAAAGAAAATAGGGGGGGGGGGGGGTTAAAGAGAAGCAAGTTTAAACTTCACTGAACTTCATAACCTCTAATTGCCCTTCAACTACACTATATATCAAAACACCCTTAGCCATATACCGTTTTTGCCCAAGGAGGTCAGTTTCTGTGGGTAAACCGAGACCGATTATACGGAAACCTTTTAGTGCCGTTGGAAAAAAAATCTTTTGCCTTAAAGGAGCTTTGACTTCTTTAAGCCTTTAAGGCAAGTTTAAGCCTTTGATCTATTTTCAACTATCCTGTCAAAGTGATTCGCAAGTCAAGTTCAGTGACCGTTGAGATCCATCTTTTCGACAGCCTTGTTGGGGATGATTGATGGGAAGGTTGACGCCTGACTGCTAGCTACTAGCATACAGTGTCACTCAAATGGTGCACCATTTTTTTGGTAAAGGGGACGTACACATTTTTTTCTATGAAATATATATTTTGGCCTTGATCTGGAGCTCAAATATTCCTTATTATTAAACGACAATTATCCTTTGAGGTAATAAAGCGCTTTCCTTAGTATTAAACGACAATTATGCTTTGACTTAGTAAATTTAGAGCTTTCCCTATTATTAAACGGCAATTATATTTCGTCTTTATAATTTAAGCTCATACGTTTCCTTATTATTAAATGATACTTTACAACTTCTCTGTGTGCATGTTTTTGTGTTTGCTTTTGGCTTAAATCGAATAGGTATTACAATTTTGAAATCACTTCTTTCGTAGTTATAAAACAAATCTTGTAATTTGTAGTGTGAAGTTCATATAATAAGAACAAAACTGTTTGCGAAACAGTCTCTCCTTGATGATATACTTCTTACAATGCCAAATAAGGAGTTGGATTGTGTTTTGTTTCCGATCCAACAGACAGAGGTATGCTGAACCCAGATAAACTGAAATGGGCACATACTGTATTGAATGCGAGCATGAATCGTGAAGAATTATTCTTTTTGACAAGAAAATTATTTTGATCGGATGTATCATTTTCTGCTTAATGAAATAAAAACATAAGTGAAAGACAAAAGTAGGAAATTCACTGGAAGGAAAGAAAAAAGGAAGATTAATATAAAAATTATTGCAATACAGATAAATAAAATACCAGGCAGAAATAACAACTTAACTTACATTTATCAACATTCCTACTACCATGACTCATATAAGCTCTTGAAAAAAATCGAAATTGTCTTTATTTATTCCAAATAGACCTTCATTCCTTAGGTGTTAAGCTAATACAAATAAAGCATTCCTGCATGCAATAATATCCAATAAAATTATAGAACGAATTCAGATGCAATGCCTTTACTTTGGCAAAATAGTAAAATTGGCGCAACCGGTTTTGTGTATCGATTTTGTTGATCGTGTTTGAATAAACCAAAGACATCGTTTGTTTAGGGCCCCAGCTGTGATAGACTATTCTGGTCTAGTTGAGGGTCCACAGCAAACGTGGCTGTTCTATACAAACTAACTTAGGGAAACTTTTTCTAAACGTTTGAGCGTACACAGACCGTACAGTAATAATTGTCAAACACCGTGTTTATGTGTAAAGTCTGAAAAAAAAACCCATCAACTATTGTAATGTATTTTTGTTCCTCGTTTGTTTGTTTGTGTTTGTTGTCTAGCGTCCAAGGTCAGCACTTTACAGGATATAATATATCCGTGCACAATATTATTGTGCACGGGCCCCAAGGCAGACGCCTTAGAGAGAGAGAGAGAGAGAGAGAGAGAGAGAGAGAGAGAGAGAGAGAGAGAGAGAAAAGATAGAGAGAAAGAGAGAGAGAGAGAGAGAGAGAGAGAGAGAGAGAGAGAGAGAGAGAGGCGAGAAAGAGTCAGACAGACGAACACAAAAAGTGGGGGAATAACACATCCTAGCAATCAATGATATATCATGTAAATTCAATAGATGGTGAATATCTGTTCCGTTTGTCGAATATTTCCTTCTTCTCATTTTTCTTCTTCTTCTTCTTCTTTATGTTACACACTTGTTACCGACATCGGCAATTTAATCACGCCCCTCCATTCCTTTTTTTTCCTCTCAAAACTAGCTTACTTGATGAAAACATAAATTATAAGGATTTGTTTTCTCGTTGTCTTACTGTTCAGACTGTCTGTGTATTTTTTTTTGTAACGTGACTGGATGAGGCACGAGTCATGGCAACCCATAGCACTGTCTCTGTGCGGGAGCACGTAAAATGGTCAGACCTCAGTCTTGGAGTCGTCCATAACATAACCTATTAAGTACTGACGTTGGACGCTATGTAACAAACTCAAGGTCAAACTCAAACTGGTGTTTAGTGCTTGACCTCCCTCAGCCATTAGCGTATTAAATGAAAACGACATATCCGCTGATATCTAAAAGTAAAGCGATTTTACAGGTACATTGATGTTATTTCTTAAAATAACCAAAGAACGGGGCTCATAGACCAAACCTGGTTAGCCCCATTATGCATGGACATTTTCCCTGGTAAGATTGGACACGGAAAAAATGTCACGGGAACCCAAATTGGCTGCAATACCCCTAGTTGGTTTCTTACTTACCTTGGGAGAGTGCGGTGGGAGGAAAGGGGGGGGGGCGAAATTAGTAGAACTTAGATGTCCAAATGGAAACCTCCACGGTTCGAAACCTACGGTCTGAGGAACATAAAACACTCGTGCTCTATCTCTCTTTTTCTCTGTCTCTCCGTATGTCTCACTTCATTTCCCTTTCCCTCTCCCTCTGGTTCTGTCTCTCTGTCTATGCCTGTCTGCCTCTGTCAATTTGTCTGTATGCGTCTGTCTGTTTATATAATAAATGTATGTATGTTTAGGTATCTTTGTTTATATGGATCTGTGTATGTCTGTCTCTGTCTGTTTTTTGCGTGTGTATGATTGTCTGTCCGTCTGTCTGTGTGCCCCCTGTCTCTCTGTCTCGGTCTTCGCCCTCCCCATCTCTCTCACTCACACATCTCTCTATTTTTGAAATAAGCGCACCAAGAACATGTGACAAGATTATTTCAATATTTCTAAAAATGTAACGTATTTGAGAATGCCAATTAAAATCTAACCAAATTCACCAAATAATTACGCTCGCGCAAAGGAAATAATTGCTTCAAACCGAATCGATATATATTTCTAATGTACATCTATAGAAATGAAAGCAGTTTATTTCTTTTGAACCGAGAACGAACTCTTGATACCCCTATTCGCATATTTATCGATCTACCTTTGCAATAGTTTCAACCTGGAAAACGTCAAAGAGCCTATTGAGTGTAGTCAGTTTAAACATTATGAATAAGTGACAGTATTCTGCTCTTCCATAAGCTCCAACTCCAGGTAAGAAAGTTTACTCGTCCGGAAATTCCCACTAGTGAAGGCAACGAGCTAACAGGGGACCTTAGAAGAGCAGTCACACGCCTTACGATAGGCGGGGTCTATGTCAAAACGAAGATGGTAGGTTATGTAGGCGTTTAATCAAAGTTATATCCTAGACTTACAGATAACCAATAGCGTTCTGAAATCCGTATGCCTAAAAAGGGGGGGGGGGGTTGCGCCCTGCCCCTTTGTCTCGATCTTCGCCCTTCTCACCTCTCATTCACCCCCCCTCTCTCTCTCTTTCTCTCTCTCTCTCTCTCTCTCTCTCTCTCTCTCTCTTTTAAAGTACGCCCAGAACATGCGACACAATTATTTTAATATTAAAAAAAAACAAAAAAACATAACGTATTTGAGAGTTAAAATCTAACCGAATTTATCAAATTATTACGTTCGTGCAAAAAAAATAATTGCTTCAAAACGAATCGATAAAGATTTCTATGTACATGTAAAGCAATCAATGCGATCTATTTATATTGAACCGAGTACTAACTCTGATACTCCTATTCGCCTATTTATCGATCTACCTTTAGGGTCTTTTCAACCTGGAAAACGTCATAGGGCCTATCAAGTCTAGTCGCTTCAAACATTATGAATAAGTGACAATATTCTGCTTTTCCATAAGTTCCAACTCCAGGTAAGAAAGTTTACAATTCCGGAAATTTCCACCAGTGAAGGAAACGAGCAAACAAACTGGGGACCTTCGAGGACCAGTCACACGACAGTAGAGCATCGGCTTTCGACGCAGGATGTACGGTCGTTCGAGCCCCGCTCTTGCGACTTCTTCCCCTACTGGTTGGGTCGGTGTCAGTTTAATGTGACCGGCTGAGACAGAGTCATGATATCCCCGCTTTGTCCCTGTGTGGCAGCACTTTAAGATGTCAGACGCTGGTCTTAGGACCCACCCACAAGATAGCCTATATAGTGTTGACATTGACCGCTAAGCAACAACACAACCAAAGCGTATTGTTTTTGTGTTCGCTACGGCATCGCTACCGCAAGAACTATAACTCCTGTAGTGTATGTCCGGAAAAAACTCCACCTAAGAGAGAAATAGTTTCCAAACTGGTATGCTTGCTGTGTTCTTGGGCAGATTGTTCAACAGGGCGGTGCCCCGGCTGTTTTCACCTTCCGCGAATATTTCCCGGGAGCTTTTTGTGTCGTTAGCATTGGCGTTTGGTTTGTTATTGGTTTGTGGTTGTGGAAAAACCGTGTGTTCAGGACAAATCCTCATGAATACTTGCTTTTTGGCCTTGAAATCCACATGTTTCTTTTTTCTCCAGTGCTCGATCTTGCTATTATGTAGTCGGTAATATTATGTATTGTGTATTTTCTCAGAAAATGCACATTTTTTTGGTGCAGTTATGAATGTTATTGTCAGTATTACATTTTTGTAAGCACCAAATAATAGTGTCTTAACAAACGTTTAGTTGCGGAAAAGGAGGAGTAAAGTATTTAGCCAAATAACGGAATATATGATTCACAAACTAAAATTGGATTTGGAATGTACTCCAACTTTATCTTGAGATGATAATAATGTTATTGTACGTGTCTAACACATACTTACACACACATACACACAAACACACACTTGAGAGATATGGTATTCTGAATCTACGCATTCCCTTTTAAATTTACAAGGCCGTATACGTCACAGAACCAGAAACACAGCTTACTTATTACAGCAGATTAGGGCCCGAATGGCTTTCTTAAAATCCCGGACACAGAAACACACCACAATCTTAGATCATTGTTTTGTTTGGACAAAGTGGCGTATAATATATATCTAGGCTGGGGTCTTTGAAGCGGGCAGATACAATCATGTTTTATGATCAAATTCTAAACTGACAGGTTTGCAGAGTGTGCATTCCATTGCCGCCTTATTGGAACTCGGGTCTACCCCATAAGCCTCTGCTCATGCTATTAAATGTTTGTTGGGTATTATTTGTTTATTGCGGTATCCATGTGGCTCTTAAAAAACACCAACATGTATATTGTATGAGTAATTGTAATGTAAACAACCGATGTCGAAACGAGCTAAGTTCTTCTAGTGCACTGTTATCTCTTGAATGTTATATGGGCCTACATTTTATTTTCGATGTGTTTATTCTCTAAAAGCGTCTATCTACGTCCACATGGTTTCGTGCGTTTCATACAAACAGAGTGAAACAATTTCTATTAGTCATGCGGCCTATTAAAGGAATGTCAGTAACGGAATATCAAACATTGAATACAATGACACCATTTCTATTAGTCATATAGACAAAGGAGTGCCAACAATGGCCATCCTTATCGACCATCCAAGTAAACAACTAAAATGGTATTTAATACAACGTATAAGTAGTTAACTGAACATACTCTTGAGTTTTGCCTTAGAAGCTGTGCCACATAATTATGGAGAAACTGTCATGTTTGTATTCGATGCAATGGATAACCCAATGAAAGGCGAGTAAAAATTATATGTTGTTACTGGTGAGTATTTTAAACACGTTTATATTCACGTAGCCACGCATCGCTTTTTCGTGTTCTTTTTTCCCCCATCATTTTGGCTGTGTATGTGATTAATGTAAAAGACTGGGGATCAGAGTTGTTTCAATTTCATGGGCCACCTTCCGAAGAATAGCGTGTAACTTAAAAGAAGTATTCAGGACTGTAATATAAACCGTTCATTGTCTAGAGCCGGGTAGTGGTTTCCTGGTTTTGAGTTCATTGGTCTTTTCGTATTTGATGAGAATGTGTGTGCTTTTTTATTTTCATTGTAGTGAAGAAGGGGAAGAGTAAACATTGTTTTCAAACTGTATCACCACACCGTTGAACGCGTCCTATGGTTATGTTACAAAGGGATATAAAGAGGCTTTTTATTTCTTTGAAAGTTTGAATTTATTAAAATAGATGTCAAAACGTCTTCGTTGCAGAAAACTGCATGTCATCAAAATAAAAAAAAAATCATCACGCAAAAACTGCATAAAAGGCACACATTTTTTGTGAATAAAAACCTTTATGTAAGAGAGTTAAAACTCTGCATGTATGAAAACTCATGAAATAGTTGTGTGGAACAACCACTGTCGTACCTCTTCCAGTTTAGGATGTATGTGTGTGTGTTTAATTGTGTGTGTGTGTGTAATCTACACCTCGACAGTCACAGACTTTTCACCGTGAAAATTGTTTCGCGATTTTTTTCGCCTATGCAATCTTGCAATCAATGACATTTATCCAAAGATAAGGAAACAGCCATGTAAAATCAGAGAATAAAAAAGACCATGATGCGTGTTGCATATCAAGGAACTGCCCTCTCGAAAACTACATGTATATAACTATGCGTGTCCGCGGACTGTTATATAACTGTTTACTTAATATTTATGTGGGGTTTTCCGTGAGGTGATTGCTCCGCTAGGCTCAGCTTGACTGTACACTTGTTGGAGTAAGGCTTAATGAATAGATTGGGGACTATTTTATCCTCTTGAACTCCCACCAAATACATGGACCAAAATAACAAGTAAAAAAAGAAGCAAAAAAACAATATCACATGCCAAGCTGTCTATGTGTGAAAAATATTACAAAAACCATTTGGCTCTGCAATAAACTATTTAAAAAGGCTCATAAAGGTAAAAAAAAACCCCGAGGCAACAGAATACAAAACAAAAGAGTAGCTGCAAACAAGCAAGCAGCCAAAGTCGCACTAAAAATCACATTTCTCAAAATCATAGCAAACAACCAAACTAAAACAACAGCAACAATAACAACTACCAAGCAACAAGCAACCAACTTACAAACACAACGGGAGCAAAATCAATAAAAGGGGCACCGCATAATCCGCATTTATTCAATGAATGTAGCATCAACAGCAGTGGGAAGTCTAGTGACAAAACTAGGACTAAAAAAGACAGCAGCACCAATAATGATCACCAGTCATACCAGCATAAAGAACAATAAGTACATCGTTACTGAAAGAGAAACATCATCAGCGCCACTGAAACATGGCTATCAAATTACATGCTGTATAGTATATATATATATATTATTTTGATCAATGTTTGTTGCGCATCTGTACAAAATAATGTTGGCGTGTGACAAGCCTAAAATAGGACCATGTAATGCACTGCACTATTAGAGGTCAAAGTTTTTTTTGTAAGGCGATTATATAATTAAAAGTACAACGCACGTTTATTGCGCCAATCCCTACCACATACTCCTACCCCTTCGCCGCATTATTCTTTCGCGCCTTCTTTCTTTCTCTCTCCCCTCTCCCCTCTCTCTCTCGCTCGCTCTTTTCCTCTCTCTCTCGCTCGCTCTCTTTCTCTCTCTCTTCTCCCTTCCTACCCCTCCCCAAAGAGGTCCGTGGTTCTGGTTGATTCGGTGTCAGTTGAATGTGACCGGCTGAGATAGGATTCATGGTATCCCTGCCTCGTGTGTGGCAGCACATAAAGTGTCAGACGTCAGCGTTGGAGCCCGTTTACAATATAGTCTATATAGTGCTCAACTATAACCCCCTTTACCCACTTTTTTCCTGTCTCATTGCAATCTTTTCTTTATACCGGATCTTTCCTTTTACTCGACAATAGCTTGATAGATACCGTGGATTCACTACATAGCCTAGCCATTATATGAGACGCCTATGAATATAATATCGCCGTATAGTCGTAGTTGGTGATGTTACTGTGTGTTACCATGTATTATATGAATTTTTTTTTTATTATGAAATAATATCCCATGCAAGTAACCGTGCCTACTCACTCACAGTCACACAAAAGGCTAAAAAAGATACGATCGAGAAATACAACAATAATTTAATAATAATAAACCTCCATCGCTGACACCAGCTGTTTCCAATCCATGAGATCCTTTCACTACTCAATAGTGTCAGATGTTGACAATAATGATCGAGAAACACATTAAACTATTTTTTCCCCCTAGACATCACTTGTATTCAACTGTGATAAGTTGATTATTACCTGTGAGGTTGTTCGTTTTTTTTTCACCCCTAAGCCTTCTCTCTCTCTTTCTCTCTCTCTCTCTCTCTCTCTCTCTCTCTCTCTCTCTCTCCCTCTCTCCCTCTCTCTCACCCTATCTCTCTCTCTCTCTCTATCCCGGTGTCTTCCTCTCTCTCGCCCCCCACCCATTTTCCTTGTTATGTCCCAAAAGATATTTTTTTATAAACATACTCGTAAAAATTTTAGACACCAACTTGTGAATAGTTGGCTCTATACGTTTTTGTTCAAAGGGACGCTTTAAACGTTTTAATCGAGTACAGCTGTTGTGTATTGTTTTATGAACTATTATTGTACATTATGACTCATATTATTGTAAGTTTCAATTTCAATGACACCACTAAGCTTGTTATGCTTGTTTCCAAAATTAATCCAAACGCAATATTTATTGCTTATTATCTTATCTCCTTTGGCTCAGTTCACGTTTTCTGCTATAAACCCATAGTGTGGCGTGAATAGAAATATGTAGGCTAACACAATAATTTGTCCATTATTATTAATGTGTATCGCACCATGTTCTCCCATGAGAGTTTTACCGTAACATTCTTTACCTGAAAAGATTAACTGCATGTAAGGAAACCAACCCAACAACATATAATTAAGAATGCAATATACCATGATGTCGATGTGCCCTTTTTATGTTCGATTTATGCTTGGGCCCATCAATAATACACTTTCGCAGGATACGCCTACAGCTCAACTTACCTGTTCCCACAAACAACAACAACAACAACACATAAGAAAAAAAAAAAACGAACAACATGAAACTACACCGCAAGCCAGTCCGTACCGAATCCTGTTCCTGACAGGATGTGCAATTTGATCATCTTTATGGTTTCAGCACAAACACAATACAAAACCTTACATCTGCAAACCCAACACAAACATACAAAGAAAACCACGAAACATAACCAAAAAAAAGAAGATCACACAAAAAGTTAAAAAACACACTAGCTTTGACTTCTTCTTGGCTTCTTGGATGTGTCTTTCTGTGTCTTTCGGTTTCCAAGAGAGACGTGGTATATTATCTACTAAGCGGAAAAAAGAAAAAAAAATAACAAGCAAAGAAAAACAACAACAACAAAACAACAACAACGACAACAAGAAAAACAAACGCAAAGAAAAGAAAAGAAAACAAACATCAGTACCTCTTAACTCCACACTGACGAACACTTGTATTATTATAGATCTCTAATCTATTTTTGTTTTGTTTTTTGATAAGAATGATAAACGACCAAGAATAACAAAATTAACCTCATTATCACCTTGAAGTATATGATTTTTCTAATCCCAACTTTAATTTCAAGAGATTAAAAAAAAAAAAAAAAAGAAGGGAAGAAAAAAAACCCCCAAAGATTTTAAAAACAGTTTGATTCAATCTATTGTTTAAGACAAAATAGTAGAAGTTTCAGTCTCCTGCTATCCCAATCATTTGGACCAGAACAAAATAATATTTCGGGACATAATACTCCCAGTCTCATCTTACGTTTGATATGCAGTATGAATGCTAATAGTAAACACATTTACTCTTGTCTGACTGCTAGTAAATGTGAAGATTATTTTGAGTTTAACATATTGTGCTATATGTCTCTCCTGAAGTCACACTCTTTAAAAACAAATGATTGCAGGTCCTTAAGATTTTGTTAAACAGTGATTTGTTGCAAAGAATGAAAAAAAAACCCACCATAACAATAAAAAACACACAAAGTGTTATATAAATTAGTTTCCAACATACCTGATGGAATATGGGGTTATTGATCAGAATGTAAACCTGTAAAAGGAGGAAAAAATTGTATGTTTCACTTCAGCTGGATAATTATAATGTACATTATGGACAACTTCAGACTCATATGAAGTTAACAAGTCTTTTAAACATTATTTCTTTTAAGTTAAAAGTTTCCAGGCTCTAGACAAAAAATAATTCCACAGGAGAAGATATCAAAAAGGCTTATTTAAAGACCAGGCACATGTAAATGATAAAATAAAGTGTACTAACAATAACAATGATAATAATAATAATAATAATAATAATAATAATAATAATAATAATAATAATAATTTAACCGATCGATCACGCCGAACATTCTCGCTTCCTCTTTCCACCTTAAAATTACTCTATTTTTTCCAATTCCTTTGTGTGCGCTATGTATTTTATGACTTTATAATAGCCGAGGCCTGTAAGGAATGGAAATGGTAAAAGCCTATAATCTCCTTTTCCTGCGTTACACCACGGACATTCTTCACCTGACTGTGTGTCCGGGTTCTCTCTCTCTCTCTCTCTCTCTCTCTCTCTGTCTCTCTCTCTCTCTCTCTCTCTCTCTCTCCCCCCCCCCTTCAGTCCTACAGACGAACACAAACGGTGGAGGAATCTACGATTATGTGTAACTGTCAAAGACATGTTCCGTTTATTGAATATCTTTTTCTTCTTTTCCTTCTTCTTTATGTGCCGCATATGTTACTGAAATCGTCAAATGAATTATGGCCCACGATTCCTTTTTTCTTTTTCTTTTTTTTTTTTTCTATCTTACTTGATGAAAACATACGATTGGATCTCTTTTCTCGTTGTTTCGCGTACCGGTAACGCAGGAGTCATGGCCACCCCCCGCGTTGTCTCCATTCTGCAGAAAGTAAAATTGTCGTATCTCAGTCTTGGGACCCGTTCATAACATGACCTATATAGTACCGACGTTGGGCGCTAAGTAACAAACTTAAAGCTAAAAATCAAACAGATGTTTAGTACATGACTTCCCTCAGCCATTATCGTATTAAATGAAAACGAAATGTCCGCGTATATCTAAAAGTAAATCAATGTAGCATGTATGTTGTTTCTTGAAATAAGCAGAGATCGAGGCTCATAGACGCAACCTGCTAAGCCCAATTATGCATGGGCATTTTCCCTAGTAAGATTGGACCCGGAAAAAATGTCACGGGAACCCAAATTGGCTGCAATGCCCCTCGTTGGTTTCTCAGTTACGTAGGGAGAGTTTGTATGGGGGGGGGGTTGGTGACGTGACGAAATTGCTAGAACTTTGATGTCCGAATCGAAAGGTCCATATTTCGAAACCCACGGTCTGATAAACATAAACACTACATGCTCTCTCTCGCTCTCTCTCTCTCTCTCTCTCTCTCTCTCTCTCTCTCTCTCACCCCCTCTCCCTCTGTCTCTCTGTCTATGTCTGTCTTGTCCATCGGCCGATATGTCTCTGCCTGTTTATATAATAAATGTATGTATGTCTAGGTATCTTTGTTTCTCTGGATCTGTGTCTGTTCGTCTTTGTATTTTATTTATCTGCCTGTCTGTTCTTTTGATTGTCTGTTTGTCCGTCTGTCTTTGTGCGCCCTGCCCCTTTGTCTCGATCTTCGCCCTTCTCACCTCTCATTCACCCCCCCTCTCTCTCTCTTTCTCTCTCTCTCTCTCTCTCTCTCTCTCTCTCTCTTT
>RQTK01001037.1:97374-135946 GCA_003991915.1 Elysia chlorotica | reverse complement strand
TCTCTCTCTCTCTTTCTCTCGCTCTCTCTCTGCTCTCTTCCTCTCTCTCTCTCGCTCGCTCTCTTTCTCTCTCTCGTCTCCCTTCCTCCCCCTCCCCAAAGAGGACCGTGGTTCTGGTTGGTTCGGTGTTAGTTTAATGTGACCAGCTGAGATAGGATTCATGGTATCCCTGTCTCGTGTGTGGCAGCACATAAACTGTCAGACGTCAGTGTTGGAGCCCGTTTACAATATAGTATATATAGTGCTCAACTATAACCCCCTTTACCCACTTTTTTCCTGTCTCATTGCAATCTTTTCTTTATACCGGATCTTTCCTTTTACTCGACAATAGCTTGATAGATACCGTGGATTCACTACATAGCCTAGCCATTATATGAGACGCCTATGAATATAATATCGCCGTATAGTCGTAGTTGGTGATGTTACTGTGTGTTACCATGTATTATATGAATTTTTTTTTTATTATGAAATAATATCCCATGCAAGTAACCGTGCCTACTCACTCACAGTCACACAAAAGGCTAAAAAAGATACGATCGAGAAATACAACAATAATTTAATAATAATAAACCTCCATCGCTGACACCAGCTGTTTCCAATCCATGGGATCCTGTCACTACTCACTAGTGTCAGATGTTGACAATAATGACTAGTCTTTTTACAAATTGATAATAGTTTACCCTCCCACCCCCACCACACCTCACCCCCGTGACATCACCTTATGAGTAGTTGGCTCTGTAAGTTTTTGTTGAAAGGGACGCTTTAAAAGTTTTAATCGAGTACAGTTGTCGTGTATTGTTTTATGAACTATTATTGTACATTGTGACTCATGTTATTGTAAGTTTCAATTTCAATGACACCACTAAGCTTGTTTTGCCTGTTTTCAAAATTAATCGAAACGCAATATTTATTGCTTATTATCTTATCTTCTTTGGCTCAATTCACGTTTTCTGCTATAAATCCATAGTGTGGCGTGAATAGAAATATGTAGGCTAACACAATAATTTGTCCATTATTATTAATGTGTATCGCACCTAGTTCTTACATGAGAGTTTTACCGTAACATTGTTTACCACTAAAAAATTAACTGCATGTCCGTAAACAACACAACAACATATAATTAAGAATGCAATATACTATGATGTCGAAGTGTCCTCTTTATGTTTGATTTATGCATGAGCCCATCGAGAATACTTTTGCAGGATACGCCCACAGATCAACTCTCCCTGTTCCCACAAACAGCAACAACAACAACAACAACAACAAATAAGGGGGAAAAAAACTAACAACATGAAACTACACCGCAAGCCAATCCGCACCGCATCATGTTACTGACAGGATGTGCAATTTGGGCACCTTTATGGTTTCATCACAAACACAATACAAAACCTTACAGCTGCAAAACCAACACACCAAACAAAGAAAAACACGAAACATAACAAAAGAAAATAACACACACACAAAAACAACAAACACACTAGCTTTGACTTTTTCTTGGCTTCTTGGGTGTGTCTTTCTGTGTCTTTGGGTTTGCAAGAGACGTTGTCTACAAAGTATTATTATTATCTATTAAGCGGAAACGAATAAAAACAGCAGCATCAATAACAACAACGACAACAACAATAGCAAAAACAAAAATCAAAAACGAAAAGAAAAGAAAAGAAAACAAACATCCGTTTTTCTCAACACCACACTGACGAACACTTGTATTATTATAAATCAAGCTAGTACGATGTACATACTTATCACTGACTCTCCTAATCTTTCTTTGTGTGTGTGTGGATAAGAATGATAAACGATCAACAATAACAAAATTAACCTCATTATCACCTTGAAGTATATGATTTTTCTAATCCCAACTTTAATTTCAAGAGATTAAAAGAAGAAAAAAGAAGCAACGAACTTGAATGATTTCTGGTCGTTTTCTTCATTTCTTCAAGCAACATACTTCTATTTTCTCTGTCAAATCTCTTTAAGATGTCTTTTTCCGTTCGTTTTCTCCTTCAAGCTTAATGCTCTGTTCACTGACTGGGACACAATGCGACCGTGTGTCGATAAATCAAGCAGTAAAATCGTTACTTTTTTGTGTACCGAGAAGCCATTATATATCTTACTGAACCTTTTCGTCTCGTCGATACTGGTTGGGTCGGTGTCAGTATAATGTCACCGGCTGAGAAAGGAGTCATGGTATCCCCGCCCTGTCTCGTGTGTGGCAGCACATAAAATTGTCAGACGTTCGTCTTGGGTCCTGTCCACAATATAGCCTATATAGTGCTGCTGTTGGACGTTAAACCAACCCAACCAACCAACCTTCATCTCGTCGACGTCCCTGTTTATCTGTGTATCAAGATTATACCTCAAGTGACAGAGAATTTTCCTTTCTCAATCCCTATCTTCAGGCCTAACTTACTTCACCATGACCTTTATCGTAAACATGACTTTTATTACTTTTGTTGATCCTCTTATTAGGTGCGCGTTATACATAATTATACACACCTTACTGCTATGATCGTATTGTCAAGACCCTTAAGGAAGGGCTAAACGCTTACTCAAGCTTTTGCTATAACAATTAGATATATGGTCGATTTTACTGAACATTTCCTTACCTTGTTTTCTATGTGAATCAAGTACATGTACCAACATTATTTCTTAGTTGACATCTTATTTCTACAATTTCAAGTTCTTTTCTCTTATTTCACTCTATTCTCTGACCTGTAAAGGCCTTTATTTTTCTTGCTGAATCCCTTCTTTCATGTGCGTTATGTTATGCTCTCATAGTCAAGGCCCCAGGAGAGAGAGAGAGAGAGAGAGAGAGAGAGAGAGAGAGAGAGAGAGAGACAGAGACAGAGACAGAGACAGAGATAAAAGCTGACTTAAGCTACATCTATATAACCAGATCAATCACGCTGCATATTTCGTCTCTTCTATTATTCTTTGTCTGTGGATCAGCATAAAATGTTAATCTCTTTTGACAACTATATTGAAAATCTAAGTCTTTAAACCTTACTTCTTTCCTCTGCCATCACCCATTCCGTTAAATTTTCTTTTATTCTTCGTGTTCTTTTGTGTGCGTTATGTTATGTCTTTATGGGCAGGGCTTGTAAGGAATAGGAATAATCCCTTTACATTTCTTATCGATTTACTTCTTTCGTGTACCGGTACGTTATGGTACTCTCTCATACCTAAGAAAGAGGAACTAAAAGCTACGGCTGTAATAAAAAATTAATAATAATAATAATAATAATAACAACAACAAAAACAACAACAACAACAACAACAACAACAACAACAACAACAAACACACATACATTCCCGATTCTCACACCCTCCCAATCCTCTACTAGTAGAGGCCTGGCGATCAACTCAACGTTAACGGATGACATAATCACGCCTCTAAGGCCTCAGGTTTTCTGATTGTTCATTGGCTCGGTAAGTCTAGGATCGTCTTCATTTTCGCTATGGTTCCCCTCATCGCAATACCTCAAGATTAGCACCCAGGCCCACCGCAATCTTTACCTGACTCGACCCCTAATGTCGGTGTGTGTCAACACTGCAGGTTGGTCCTATCGACCCATCGATCCAATATCCAAGACGACGCCTCTGCCATCACCAATCCCTTAAAGTATCTTAGATTTTTTCTTGTTCTATCGTGTGCTTTATGTAAGTTATGGCTTTGCTTCTACTAGTTATAGTCGGGGTCTGTAAGGAATAGACAACCATGGTAAAATCTTACCGAAGCTGCAACTATGATCTCTATAATTATATAGTCGTGCGTTAACACCTGCATTCTTAACCTAGCCATGCCCGGGTGCTCCTTCCCACCTCTATGCCCTATTCTCACACCCCCAATCTTAAGAATTAGAGTTTTTGAGATCATGCGACGGAAACGGATAACATTATCACGTCTCTAAAGTAGGGGTTTTATGTAGGAAAGAGCTACAATTGACGCCGGTGCAGATTTTTTTAACTTAAATGTTGTCATGGTAAAAAAAGGTACACATTTGTTCGATTTCGTCGGTGTCAGTATAATGTGAAAAGAACGTCTGATAAAGGAGTCCGGTTCTCCCCGCACTGTCTTTGTGTGGAAGTATGTACAATTTTAAGACGCTAATCTTAATGCCCGTCTACAATAGAGCCTATATAGTGCTGACACACACCTTGGACGAAAAGCAACCAACCCAACTGAAGTTAACAAGTTAACTAAACCTATCGTGTTCGCTCCGCTTTGGATCCCTTATTGGTACACCCAGTACAGTACCTAACCTGCTGACCTTAGAAAGGTTAGCGTGTGTCAACACGGCATGTTTAGCCTATCGACCAATCGCCCCTATACCCAAGATGCCCTCTTTTCATCGATCTATCCGTCTATCCGTGCCTCCCACCCAGTACAAAACAATGATTGATTGATTTTGTACGGAATGTTCACTTAGAGAAGAGAGATGGCGGGGGGCGTATGTTTTTGAAAGAGAGAGAGAGAGAGAGAGAGAGAGAGAGAGAGAGAGAGAGAGAGAGAGAGAGAGAGAGAGAGAGAGAGAGAGAGGAGAGGAGAGAGAAGAGGAGGAGAGGGAGAGAAAGGAGACAGACACAGACACAGGGAGATAGAGAGAGGTCTGTAGGCACCATTTCATCGTACACTGCGTCTCTCTATGCAATCTGATAAAGTGGGCATTAGTCATTGGTTAAGCTTTAGTCATAGGTTTCCGAGGAAGTTACAACTCACCACACCAAGTCTAGAAACGTTTGCTTCTTGCTTCTTTTCGGATTGAAGGAGATCGATAAAATGACATCGGTTGTGAGGTGCTTATTCTGTAATACTTGCTTTTTCTATGTAGTTTTATTTTGAGAAGGGTGTTTAATGACTTAGGAGTCGTTTCGTTCACATGTTACCACTCAGGTGGATCATAAAAAAGGATTAATACTGCGTTTACCGTTGTTATATTGTTGTAAAACACAGTCAATTCTCTTTGTGAGGTGAGTAAGTGGCTATCTAAAAATAAGCATGGCGTTATGCCTGAGCCCGCTTTAAGTAATTAATTACCAAGTCACCGAATTGTTCGAAGTAAACACATTTTTAGATATTGAACAAAAGTATCGGTGATCTTTTTCTTTTAAATTGTTATCATAGTTAGGATAGAATGTTAATCAGACAGTATTTTTTGTTCAGCATACTAGTCTGAATGCAGAATAGAGAATAGAGAACACAGAAATCTTTATTCACCCCTCAAGGGGAAATTAAAGTACACTCTCTTCATACAGCAAACGAAATTATAAAGTTTACAAAGCTACAAAATTTATAAGGCCAGATGTAGTTAAATAATGTAAAATGTTCCAACTTAGACTGAAACTTTGATGATATAGCTAACTTTGATTCTAAATGCAAATGTTTGTTTACTTTGGTTTGTTAAACTGTATATTTTTATTTTTTTGAAATTATCATTTAGGTTTAGTGCGTCATCTGAAACTCAGTAGTCAGTTATATGGGTTTAATGAATGTGATTTTTATCTATTAAAGATAAATATTATATATATATTTTACACCCAAGTAAAAAAAAAATTGTATCTAAGGTTGGCTCATTTGTGGGGGTTTTTGTTCTATAGACTAGTACTTTTAATCACAAACACGCGTCCTGTTTCAAAACTTCACGATCTGAAAGACAGCGCTCAGAAAATGTTATATAGACACAATAAATGAATATATACACAACATTTATTCATGGACATTGTATGTTCATGCTTCGATGACACTAGAGACGCGTATGGAAAATAGATAGATAGAAAAGGCGTTGGCTCATAATTTGTATTTAATTTTATATTCATTTGTAATTATAATTTCCTTCTCAATTGAAAATTAATTAAAAACCTGGTTTTGGCTTTTGAATTGTCGACTCTTTTGTAAAGTATGCCTTCAGTTCGTTTTCATAAAAGAGAAACTTTACGCACTGTAACATCGCGTTTAATTTAAAAGAAAAAAAACGGCTAGCTGCACTTGGTTTATGTATATATCTTTTCTGTTACTTGAATATAGCCAATACACATCCTTTTTATTTTTACTCTCCTTAGATTGCTATTATACATTAGCAGTTCCTTGTCTGTTTATTTTCCTTGCTGTTATACAGCCTTTCTAGATCTATATGTTTTTTTGTTTTTTTTGGTATTATTCTTTTGAAATTGATATATGGTTTTTACTCTTTTTATGCTAATTTATATTTATCTATATATTCACGTACTCATTAATATATTTCTTTCCTCTATACCTACCTCTGTACATAATATTCATCTCACTGTGTTGTCCGTCAACATACACACTTATTCACCTATTGTATAATGATCTATTACTTCTCCACCCTTTTAGTATCCTAATCCTTGATATGTTAATAGTCACCCTCACTGATAAGCATTAGTAACTAGTTATAAAAATACTGTCTATGGTTTACATCCCAAGAACGTGTCTTAAAACTTGCTAGTCTCATGACTTTATCTGTTTAATTTTTTTTCTACAGTTTATTGTACTATCAAGTAACGCAATATTTATATTTTGTTGTCTCTTTTATCTTTGCAGATTCTATGTTTGACCATGGACAAGGGCTCTACCATGCGGGACTTGTAACCCGAGAGATTTATATCTTTAAGTGATCGCCAGTGCGTCGTAACAGTCAGCTTCTGATCACATAGGCTAGGATTTTTACGTTTCATAGTCATAGGTTTTCTAGATACTTTCTCTTGTGTGCTTTGGGGGAAAAGCAGATATAAAAAATGAAAATGTTATGTGCCTAGTGGATAATTTTTGTGTTCCTTACAATAAGTTTGCTCAGCATGCCGATACTTAAATAAATTAAAATTAAGTCGTTTGAGTCTCGTAAAGGGTATCTCAGCATTGTATTAAACGCGCAAAGTTGTTAGAGAAATTGTGAATCTAGATAAGGGTTGATAGTAAATTAAACAAATACGTAATTTTATCATTAAATTTCTTTAAGTCAAAATTTTACTGAGATAATTACCGGTATATAATTATTTATCATTAAGGACTAACATTTTGTGGATGTTCAGAAGTCTAGACGTCTAGAACTTTTCCCGGTAATTTACTTCTATAAATTGTTGTTGGAGTGTTCCTTGAAGTGAAGACAAATAGTTTTGAGACATATTGAGTTTGACAGCAGACGATCTTGGATTACTTTCGTTGACCCACACAAGCTACACTCACTAAGGCCAAGGCCGCCCGGAGCGGAAACAATATGGCGGCAGTCAGGGAGACAACTGCCGAGCAATATCCGCAAGTCGGGCCAGAAGATGATGGTGAGTTGCATCCCTTTTTATTTTTGGCCAAAGTAAAAAAAAACTGAGGTAAAATAATAATGGGACGCAATATTTTTGAGAATCTGACGGGTTAGAACAATATTTGAACAGTTACGTGTGTGTCTTTCTCTCTCTCTTTATCTCTCTCTCTCTCTCTTTCTCTCTCTCTCTCTCTCTCTCTCTCTCTCTCTCTCTCTCTCTCTCTCTCTCTCTCTCTCTCTCTCTTCTCTCTCTCTCACTCTCTATATTTTTCTTTATATATCTCTGTAAAACATTCTTTTTATCGACTATCGTCTTTAGAAAAAAAGTTAAAAAACTAATTCTTTAATCGAGAAGTTCGAAGTCAAACTGCGTAAACACTTATATACCTTTTTCTACTATTGTCATAACCTCGTGTTTATATTAAGTACACATTTCTACACAAACTACTGAACAGTCTGGTACTCTGACAAAACCACTAACAAACGAAGCCTAAGATCACCATCAACAAGAACGTTTTCAGTTTAGAAAAACGTTAAGGCGATAACTGAAGAAACAAGAAACTCTACCTGTATCCATATGTTTATCAAAATAATATACTAGCTCTAATAATTTATATATTATCTCTACCAGTTACATTATATTATTTGTCCCAGATATGACAACGTAGGTACACTATATGGGTTACTGTTTTACTACTTCAATATTTCGGTAATCAGAAAAAATTCACAACCATTGCTTAATGTGAAAAAAGCAACAAAAACATGAAACATCCCACTCCCACCACCACCACCACCAGCATTAACAACAGCAACCATAACATCGTTATCACCACCATCAACAACAATAACAACAATAACAACAACAACAACAACAACAGCAACAACAACAACAACAACAACAACAACAACAACAACAACAACAACAACACAACAACAACAACAACAACAACAACAACAACAACACAAAAACGTTTGCAGTGCAGTAAGTTTTAATCCTCTGCGACGGAAAAAAAAAGAAAGTAAGTAAATCCGACAGTATGTGTTTATCTCAATCGATACCAGCTTTCGCCCTGTAAAAAGCCTTTGACAATGCGTACAATAATACAATACCTGACGTCATCCTTTCTACAGCAACAAAAGAATAACACACATGTCCTGGAAGTATTATACAACTACAGTGATAATGGTTACTCTCCTTATATCCGCCATTGACGGCATTAAGTGTAATTTTTATTATAATTATTTATTTGATCTAGCTTTAATCTTCTGAGAGTGTTATCTCTAGAAGTGCTTGGCCTCACTTTACCCCGAGTTTAAATCCTATAGAAGCTCGTCGCAGTGTTGTTAAGGAAGATATGCATGGGGTTATGCGCCAGTGTTATTTCATTTCATGTAGCCCAGTTTGCAGTTACCCGCTTCAAACATGATGTTTCATGATGAGTAGGTTGCTTTACGTCCAAAGTTAGCACTATAAAGGCTATATTGTGGACAGGTTGTAAAACTAACGTCTGACAATTTATTACTTTCTCCCACACAGAGCCTGTGGGGTGATACATTCACTCGCGTCTTAATCGGTTACATTATACTGACACCGATTAAACCAGTAGGGGACAAAATCGAAGACATTTTTTGTTTTAAATTGTGTGTTTCGAACCGGGGACCATCCGGTTAGGAGACCAACACTCTACCACTTTAAATTATGAGTTTCGAAACGGGGACCTCCCGGTTAGGAGACCAACACTCTACCACCTGCGCCAGTTTGCTCTTTAGTTCGTCGTAGTGTTGTCAAGTAATGGAGTTATGCGCCAGTGTTATTTCATGTCACATAGTTTGCAGTCGCCCGATTCGAACATGATGTTTGATGAGGAAGTATACAGGAGAGTTTGGCCGTGACGGAAGATCGTGTTTACTGCCTGGTGTCCCTCCGGATCTCTTCATATAGCTCTGGTGAATCATTGGGCTCTGCGTAATGTCCCGTAGTCTCATAGAAAGTGGGCATCCTTGTCTCCTCCTTGCAGTTACGTCGTGTTTTATTCGGCTGCATATTGTCGTTATGTCAGATTCTTTAATATCTTCCTCTGCGTTTTGATGTCTAGTATATAAAATGCTATCTTTTGAAGAAAAAAATCATCTGTATACATGTAGCGGTGTACATTATCTTCTTTCTCTTCCTCTTCTCTCTCTCTCGCTCTCTCTTTATTTCTCTCTCTCTATCTATTTCTCTTTCCTCTTTTTCTGCCTCTTTCCCTCTGCATTTGCCCCTTTTTTTGCCTGTATCCCAATCCCACTCTTTTCCTCCTTCATCTCTGGCTCTGTCTTCCTCTCTCCGGCTTTATCTACCTGCCTCTCTAGCTCTCCTGAGTCCTGATTTGGTCTCTCTTCCACTGTCTGCTTACGTTTGTCTACATGCGTGTCTGTTTACAGCCTGATGTCGACGAATCTCTTAAATTTATAATTTATAGCTCTGGTGGATCATCGGGCTCTGTGTAACGCCCCGTCGCCGCATGGAAAGTGGGCACCGCTGTCTCTTCCATGCGTTGTCAGGTCGCCTTTTAGCATGTCAAACTCTCTGATAAATTAATTTCTTCTGCATCTCGATTTCTCTATCCCACACTTAAAACCAAAATCTGTACATAGTTATTAGTTATTTTCACATCTCTTCCTTCTATTCCTCTCTTTCCTTTTTTCTGCCTCTTCCTCTGTGTCTTTTTGTCTGTCTCTCTCCCTCCCGTATCTGCTTTTCCCTCCGTGGCTGTTTTTGTGTTTCTCTTTCTCTCAAACTCTGTCCTTTCATCTCTCTCTCTCATCTGAATCTGTCCCTACCCCTCTGACTCTCATTTTATCAGCCGGTTTGTCTGTCTTCTTGCCAGCTTGTCTGTGTGTCTGACTCTCTCTGCCTATTTGTTTGCCTGTCTGTATATCTGTCTTTCTGACTATTTAGGATGCCTGACCCATCACAATATCTTGGCTTTTTTTTCTCTGCCTCTTCTCTGTACATCTATATCCAATATGCCATTGCTATTCTGTTTATTTTTTTTTAATTTTACCCCCCCCCCCCCCCACCCGTTTCCTCACACATCACAGTTGTACTTTTCTAAACTATTTATGACAATAATTATTATTTGCTTTGCACTTCACGCCAATGCGCATATCGGTACATAAAATTATGTTTTTGCGCACAATTATAATTTTGCATTTCCCTATTTCGCCTTTTCATTTCCCACAACATTCTTTGCGTTTCCGAATTGTACATGTTTTTGAAACACCGTCCTCAATTTTTCTCGGACGTTTTCTTGTTCTGCGAAAAATAACGCACTGCCTGGTCAAATTAAAATAAACGAACCGGCAAATATCCTTTGTTAACAACAAACGATAACAACAACAGCAACAAAAACAAAGCAAAACAAACAACAAAACACTGGGCAAGAAGACATTCACCTGAATATTTTTAAAAGCCAAAATATCACAACAACAAAAACAACTTTAAGATCTAGGTTAGTAAAAACAGGGAGGACGCAGATTTAGACGCCCGACTATAGCATCCATACAATGTGGGGGCGAACTGGCTCAAGTGGCAGAACGTTGGAATCCAAATCTGAAGGTCCGTGGTTCGAATCCCACGATCGGTAGATTTATTTGTTCGATTTTGTCCCCTGTAACCGGTTACAGTTTGGGTCGGTGTTAGTATAATGTGGCGGATTGGAAAGGGGAGATGCATATACTCGATTTAGAAAAACACTAACAAAATTGTTATAAAACTATAAAAAAATATAAGAAGGAAACAAGTCAACCCAATATGAAACAGTATGGAAGGATAAAAAAGAACAGACGGACGGAAAGAATATCGGGGAAAGGAAGACCACTACAAAACAAAGCTGTTTTTTTTTTTGGATGGATGGATGGATGGATGGATGGATGGATGGATGGATGGATGGATGGATGGATGGATGGATGGATGGATGGATGGATGGATGGATGGATGGATGGATGGATGGATGGATGGATGGATGGATGGATGGATGGATGGATGGATGGATGGATGGATGGATGGATGGATGGATGGATGGATGGATGGATGGATGGATGGATGGATGGATGGATGGATGGATGGATGGATGGATGGATGGATGGATGGATGGATGGATGGATGGATGGATGGATGGATGGATGGATGGATGGATGGATAGATAGATAGACGAAGAGAGACGTAGGGAGGGATAGAGATGGGGCGAGAGACAGAGACAAAGAGAGACATATCGAGACATATAGATAGAATGAGTAGAGAGATAGAGCGAGGAAGAGACACAGAAAAATAGAATGTGGTCACTATGACACTGCCAATAACTGCATTTAGCTCCCTTCTTTGCCTTTCGACCTCTGCTTTTTCTTGTATGCCTTTGTTCCCATGTATAAAATATGAACTTATACCGTTCGCATGTCATGAGAGAAACTGTCACTCAAAGAGACGGTGAGGCAAACAATCTGCATCACCTGACTTAGTCACGGTGCCGGTTAAGCCGCATTCGCTTAATAGCATACTTGTAAACTATGTCCAATTAGGGAACCAATTTTGAAATTCGCTTCATTGCATAATAGTGTGTATTACTATGCGAGGAAATCAAATGTTGCTTCTAACTTTGACTTTTGACACCACCACGTCCATAAAATTAATACATTTCAATATTTCCCCTCTTATTGGTTTTCATTGTTTTTTGGTAAATTGAATGTTATTTTTTTAGAGTTCTGTAGACTATGATGGACATTTTTGGTTGCTAATATGAAGTGCGTTTTTGTTCTTATTGATGTAGACTAAAATTCTAAATTCAAACATTGAAAAAATATGCAATAAACATACGTGATTTGCAATGATCAAAAATATTCCATTAAATTGTGAGTATTTAAAACTGTATACAATAAGGCGTCGTTTTTCCTACCTTTCTATTAAATTTGAATCTTTAGCAACTCATCTTTGCGTGCATAATAAGGTACAAAACAAACAAACCCCAAAACTAGGGATATTTAATTTTCGTGAGAGACTAAGAGACGGTAAGTAGAAAGCAAACATTTTCCACGCATAACGTATGCGAGTTTTTAGCATGATAATTATAGTGCTTACACAAGGAATATTCTGGCCATTCAAACGCTCATGGCAAGGGAGAGAGAAAAACAAGAAGAAAAGAAAACAGCAATGGGGGCAGAAGATATGTCAGGATTTTTTCCCTTTTTGTCAGACTGCACAGTCCTGGCCAGACTTGGAGAGGCTCTTGTCAATTTGTCAGGTGATCGTCTGCTGTCCTCGACCAAACTTTGTGACGCCCCTGTTTGACTTCCGGTCACATCGACATAGTTTAGTCTCTCTGCCTCCTGCACGCAAGAGCGGTTCGAAAAATGTCTCGCGCGATGCGTCCTTGTGTGAAACCGTTAGATGAGCAGGATGTGTTCCACTGGTGTTCTTATTGGAGGCCAAAACATATTCTTATTTGAAGCTTTAGCGTCTTTTAAGCGTTTAAAGGTTCAGGTCCATATAGACACTGGACACCGATATATTATTTGTTTCGTGCATGTTTTATTTACCGAATCTCGTTAAAGAGCGGAGCACATTTTAAAAAGAATGAGTTAATACGCTCCTTTTGTAAATTGATGACCATAAAACAATCTTCCTACAATACGTTCGGTTTTGTTAACATTGTTAAGAAATTACTTAGTCAATATAATGCGTTGGCAATACAGCGAGTCTTCGACATAAGTTGTTTCGAGTAAATACTGCTGAGGGCTAGCAACAAAAATACTTTGATATATTCAGAGAAAATGTGTGTTTTATAGAATGAGCTTATATAAGTACCACTGAATGTATTCTCACCAAATGTCACTATCCTCAGGACTGGTTAGCGAAACGTTTACTAAAGTAACTTATATCATTTGGTCTAGAAGCAGATCTGATCTATATGCCATGGTTTGGAATACACAGAGACCTTCCTTTTGCTTTGAACAGTGTTTATTTTTTTTATCTTTAATGTTAATTTGATAGGCATCTTCATGTGTTTTGCATCTACCTGCCCCTTAAAACGTCCTACTGAGGATGATAAATTGCTCGCTTAATGTGTCCTTAGTCAATAGACCGACTGTTTTCCGAGATAGCTGGTAAACGTCTGCGGGGAGAGGACAAACATGACATGTACACACAGTAGTCGATTTCGCCAGCAACTTGACCATATCCCTCTCCCTTCAAAAGGCTCTTTGTGGTTTTGATTCTTAGTTACAGTGTGCATATGGGCAAATACTGAGTGGTGTGGGTTTTACCATACACAATTATCATGTTCATGGTTCAAATCCAGACATATCCTACGAAATTCCTCCATTTTCTATCCGAGCATCATCTCCGTTTGATGGCTCTTGGTCTCCAAATCGGGAGGTTCCCAGTTCGAAACCCACGATCGTTCAACAATTATTTTTTTATATGGCTTATGTAGTGCTAACGTTCGACGTCATTTCTCCGTTTGCTTCTATTGTCAAAAAAATATTGTTAATCCTTATATGAAGATATTCGATACCAGTATATTTCTATGATATAAACAAAAGGACGTTGTGACTTTTATATGTGGGGTGATAACAGAAACAAGAAGTATAAAGTGACCGGCCAAGTCCAAGGAGAGTAGCAAATTGGCCACGTCTTATGCCCGTGTCTCACTCAAAGGTACAGCCTAATATAGAATCTTTCTAGACCCGTAAACGCTAAGCTAGTAGAGACATGGATTCATAAAGAAACGGAAGGCTATACTTTGTACTGCCAGGACTCAGGACGGTATCTCGCGCAGACGTTCCGTCGCAGTGTACGATCTTTATAGAGACGTTAACCGTTAAACTAAGAGTGACGTGAGTTCAATCAGACATCACATAAAGAGGGTCCAAGGGAGTTTTTTTTTCTACGCACGAATTACGGCTACCTGGCCGGCGAGGGGGCAACGTGCTGTCTTCTTTGTTTTTCCACTGTCTAAGTGTCCGAAGGAATTTGGGATGGAGATGGAGAGACGGAGAGACGGAGAGAGACTCATGCGCTTTGAGGCAGTCTGATGTTGGTTGCATCGAAGGGGGGAAGCGCCAGACACTTGATACAGTGCTTTATGCGTCACTCCTGCATTAACCAATCAAAAGGCTCTAGGCTTTCTTGATGAAGTGGGGAATTGCTTTGAGAGTTCGAGCTTGGATGTAGAATCTAGATCTGGATACGTACGTGTGAATGCTGGATTTGGTGGACTTTCTTTTCGTCGATTCTTCATTTGTATTAGTTTTAGACCTTACGGAGACTGCCAAGCGCTACTTAAGTGAGCGGGTCTACATATACTGAAATATCAAACGCGTGTGTTAAATTTTACTTGTTTTTCAATCCAATGCGCTATTGAGAGTCGGCGATCATTAGGATGCTCAGTGAATAAGTGTTTGGTCACGTAATGTTATGGTTTCTATTTTGAGAGTTTCTGTTCCTGAAAAGCTTATAGAAATATGTGGCGTGGATATTCTATTATTTTCTCTACATGTTAACTCTGTAAAAATACTTCTAGGCCATACTTATCCTCTCTTGTGTTCATAGAGGGGTGATCCAAATTATATGACTACCGGTACTACCGATCAATTTTTTAAAAGTGTTCCAAGATATTTTTATGTTGGATACTATTATGTGAACAACAAAGGAACCGTAGTCTCCATTAATAGGACTCGCATCTTTTGCTTTGTTATGTGCGGCCAATGTTTTTACTGTGCCGTTTTTAGTTTTAATTTAGTTCCACATTCCCCCAAAATATTGATTTTTGAAAAATCTAATTTCGCCGGGCTTTGTTTTGATTCAGTTGGATGTTGCCAAGGGCTTAGTCTAGACTTAGTAGGATTGCCAACATATTATATCGATGTTTTTATTTAATAATCCCATAGTTGCACGTGTTGAGATGAAGCCCTTCTCTTCCTCACGCTGTGTCAATAATTCGATGCTTACACTTCAGTAAAACATGGCCGTATCTGCGACACATGTGCTGACGATATCGCTTTTATTATTGTTAGCTCTGACGTACGCCGGTGTACCTCGTGCTTGTATTGTTTGTTTTGATGCTATATACAGCTTGTTTTTAATCAAATCTAATCGATGTTGAAACACAAAAGCAATATCTTGGTCAGTGTGAAAGTATTACAGAAAGAAGGTTAGAAATGCAACCTCGGTATAGTTCTTATCGGGAATTTATAAGGAAGGACAAGGCGTGTAGTCTCCTCTTGTTCAGTGGATTGTTGATTTGAACATATTTCTTTATAAGGAGACCAAATGTACAGATGTTTTAGTGCTTCCCTTGTGAATCGCGTTTGGCATGTATTGGAAGTTGGTCAGTTGGAGAACTGAAATCAGCACATTCGGAAAATCCATAGATGGCTCCATACGTGAGAGATACTGTATGAAACATGACATTGAAGTGCCGTAATTATATATCTTTAGTTAGTGTGTATTAGTTGCTTTTTTGTTGGTAATTCTAAAAGAGCATTACGTCCTCGAGGAAATCCGTCAATATAATACTTGGGTCGTGGATATAACGTTGTGGTAAGCTTACAACTCGTCTTAAGATATATAAATAAGAAGGCTTACGGCGAGTTGTAAGCTACCGCCGTGTTATAATTACCACATAAATCATTCCAGTTTATTTACCGTCATTGATGCATGTGTGTATGTGTTTTGGTAGAAAAACTACCAACGAGAAATTTAGTGTACTTACTATAACCTTGGAGTTTGGTCTAATTTTATATGATTGTAAGGTTAATGAAACTCTATACATCATTCCGTACCACATGACCAATTATATATGTGCGCTGGGGTTAAATGTATTCATACCTTTAGAAGACTGTGTTCAGGCTTCATGTGGAATAAGAGGATAATGTGGAATTAGATGATAAGACTATGTTCATATGTTATAATTCTTTTTGGGCGTTTCTAACTCGACCGTGATAAGTTTTAAGATAACTTTTGGTTTCTAAGGGGACAGCTGAACCAAAAAGATCAAATAATTAACAGTCTCAGCCCCGTCTGTGACAAAACAATGCAAAGTTTTAGAGGAGTTAAGTGGAAGACTTGACTATGCTTGTTTTTATCTCTATTTCAAATATTTCAAAGTATTTGCCACGGATTTCTTACTTTTACTGTCTTAAAACGTGTTTTGAGCTTACCACGACAAAGTATGTATGACTCATCTTTTTTAGGACCCAAGTACACGTATGGATATTTTGGGACATTTGATATATGAAAGTGACAGTATCAAAAGACCATTAAAAGACGCAAAGACTCGCGTCAGTTGAAAGAGATAACCCAAGATGTGAGAAATCCCTTAGAGTAAAGTATTAATCTGGACAAGGCCGAGTCTCCTCATCCGAAGGGTCTTTGAAATGTCCCATGGTCCATCTTATTGGACTAAGACTCACAGTCAGTTGATAGCGATAACCCAAGCTGTGAGAAATCAATTAGTGTAATGTATTAATTTGGACGGCGCCAAGCCTCCCTCTGTGAAGAATCTTACCTACAATTTAGAACAACTATTACATCGGACTTTGGGAACTAACCAATACAAGTAGTGATACACACAGCGAGAATACGAAGTAGACCGCCTCTACACCCCTGCCGTTACAATGATGGTCATGACGGTGGATGGATATGGTAAGATTCTTTCAAATGCCTAGCGCCTATAACTCCATGTGTGTTAAGCAGTTTCGCAAGAGTAAAGTTTTGCCAGTTCAGAATGCGACATAGGCTTTATGTGTCTGAGATTTTCAGGTTTAAGTTATCAAAATGTTCAATGTTTTATGACATCCATTCGGGCGGAATATCTTATTTATTTGACTTGAGTTGAGCTAAGTTGATTTAAAGTCCAACGTTAGCACCATATAGGCTATATTATGGACGGATCCCAAGACTAAAGTCTGACAATTTTATGTGTTGCCACACACTAGACAATCAGCTATAGGGTGCGAAATCAGACAAATAAGTCTGCCGACCGTGGGATTCTAATCGCGGACGTCCCGATCTGGAGACCAACGCTCTGCCACTTGAGCCATTTCGCCACCCCATAATTTACTTGAAGCTGAGTCATAATTCAAATCAATGAGCTGTTGGTGATTCTTAATCTTAAAATGTAGGGTCAGATAATACATAATGATGTTTATTGCCAGAAATGTGCCAAGTTACACAAGGTTCAACTTTACAGTAACAAGCCCTCATCTCTTCACACCTCGCGGACTGTCTCTGCACGTAAAAACATCAGACGTTGGTTTTTGGGACCGGCCCACAATATAGCCATTATAGCGCTTCGTTGGACGCTGAGAAACAAACTTAAACTCAAATCCCTCACACCTCGGTTTGTCCACGGTGCTAGTTTTATCACATTAGAATCCCCTAACACTCTGCATTTTGTCGCTCAATAGATTCAGTCCCCCATCTCCAAAATAATCCCTCTTAAGATCCCTCTACCGTGGAAAAAAAGACTTTCCTCGATCAAGGGAATACCTCTCCGTTAGGTGCCTGTTTTATATGTTTGAAGCGAATCGAAAATGTAAACACGGCAGGGCGAGGGCTAACGTCTTCTGTAGGCGAGGGGATTTTGCAGCTGTTGCTGGATGTCGAGAATAATTATAGACCTTATGATAACGGATCTCCCAACGAAACGAAGACGATAGGTAAAGGAATCTGCCTCGGCATCCAACCAAAGCTTAATCAATGACTGACGGATCCAATGAGCGATCTGAAAAATCCATCACTAAGGGTCTGATTATGTCATACGTAATCATCGTGTACATCGCATGGCCTGTACCGTTTCCTGTGTAGAAACGGCGTTGAATTTACCGAGGAGTAGAGTGGGTGGATAGCTGTCTCTTTAAGACGCACTCTACGTCTCATCTTCGTCAATACTCTGGGCCTGTAGACATAACATGCCTCCACACTTAACCGATATATCTTTTATATTTGCTTTATAGCACTGTTAATTCAATTTTTGGCATATCTTAAAAAATAAGCACTCGAGTATTTTATACGCATACGTCAAGATGTGCTCCATAAAATTTAAGAAATAATAAAAGTGCTGGAGGTTTGAATGGTTATATCAAATATGGTGAGAGCATTCTATGCCTCTGTTTAATCTAACGGAACACTCAAGTTAAGTGAAACAAAACTTTAAGATCCTTGGGCTGTAGACATTCAATTTGCACACCTCCACCCTTAACCAATAGAATACTTCTATATTATATATATTTTTGACAATATTTATTCAATGTTCGTACATTTTCAAGAATGCTTCATAAGCACGAGTCAAGATATTCTCTATAGTATTCAGAATGATGTATGTGAAGATTTGGATGGCTAAATGAAAGGTTGTAGATACGAGAGCATTCTGCGTCTCTGTTAAAACTTACTTAACAAAATATTTCAATCAAACAAAACGTTAAGATTCTGGGGCAGCAGACACTACATGCCTTCACTCTTACCCGATAGATTAACGTTTATATTTTTTAAAGAACACAATTAATTTAAATTTTGGATATTTTCAAGAATGGGGTACTCGTCACCTGATTCATAAGCATAAATGAAGACGTTCTCTTTCAGATTCAGATATTGTCGAAAGGTTTAATAAGTAGAGATCAGTATGTCCACTGGTTAAACTAACTTCCTTCAAACAAAACTTTCTTTTTTTTTTGTTCCTGGGGAAGGAGGAGTCGCATATTATACCAGACTCTTTATCTTCTCAATAAAAGCAAGAACTCTCTCTATCAAAATTGGCAAATTTCATCAGTGATGCACGGGAAGAACAGGGTGTGAAAAAGATATGTCACTCAACAGCACAACAATAAGAGGCTATTTCTCTTTGTTCCAATTTAACATAACAGGATAGGATAGTAGTCCGTGTCTCCCCGCACGTTTTCTGTATGACGGCACGTTAAATTGTTGTACGCACAGTAGTCTTGTGGTCCGTCCACAATATATGCCATAGAGTGCTGACTTTGGACGTAAAGCAAGCAAGCAACCAACAATATTTATTCTAACCAGATGACACATACATGCTCGTCGTTACCAATTTCATGAAGCTTTTGCCATAGGAAGCTTCCTGTTTTCGATAACAAGCTTATCCAAATATACCCTTGGTCAGAGCATACATTTTACTAACATTCCTTGTGTAGATTATATCTCCTTGGGATTTTTGTAATCAACTTTGAGATGGAGAGATTGTTTTGTCAATTGTCCTTCCACGTATCACAGCCATTGAGATGATTGCAAAATCAGTTTGAGCTTATCAGGGGGGAAATGCTATGTAGAAAATAATACTCATTACTATCGTTGTTGTTGTTGTTGTTGTTGTTGTTGTTGTTGTTGTTGTTGTTGTTGTTGTTGTTGTTGTTGTTGTTGTTGTTGTTGTTTTTGTTGTTACTGCTTTTTTACTATAGGCATGCTCCACCCCATATACATGTACAATAAAAAAAAAAAACATACACAGTTTAAATTTGTTCGTTCACTTCTCTCTCCCAACTCCAGACATGCGTGGTGCTGATGGAAAGAAGAAAAAATTCAAGCCCCTCTCCGCTGTGAGGAAATTGTTCGGAGGAAAGAAGAGGAAGAAAGAGGAGAGCGTAGTCGCGGTAAAGGCGCAGTCAACCACCGCCTTGCATTCCTCCAGGTACGGCTATGAGGAAGATGATGATGACGACGATGATGGAGGGTGAGTAGATCATTTTTGGTGGAAAGTGTGAGAAAAGTTTTACGTTACTTCGTTTTCTTATAAGTGGATTCGGAGACAGGTTTTTTTTTTCCTGATATTCCAACTCCGGACACCCTGCTTTATTACCCTAGTGCCCACCCCAAAGCTCTAACTGACTTATCAATAGGCGCTCCCCGTTGTTTTATAGGGACACCTTCTAGAATAAAACTGAGCTCACCAAAATCCCTCACGTAAAGGGGGAGTAATGCAGATAAAACGAATGAAATATTTGTAATATGAGGAGTTACCTCCTTTGTTTATTATTTAAAAAAAAAAGCTTTGCGAATAATTTAAATTAACAAAAACAACAACAAAAAACAACAACAGCAGCAGCAATTGCAACTACAAATAAATGGCAGTTGTACAATTTTCTTTTTTCATAATGTAAACCTTCACTGTGTTGCTCTTTTGCCTAATTAAAATAAAATCAAATCAAAATGGTGTCATTTATATAAAAAATGTTTATTCTCTCCTCACGATGTCGCCATTGAATTTCTCATTTCTCATTGAAAGTTTCTTATTTGATATTTTGTAAAAAAAAAAATTATAATGACATACAAATACAATCTGGAACAATTTGATTCAAGAATTAAAATAAGTTTAACAGCGATATAACCGGATTAGAAAAAAGTTGGACACATTGTTGATCCCTCGTTAGTATTACAACTTGAGATGTTAACAAACCAAAGAACGGCCACAGACGCATGCTGTAGGTTCCATCGCATAATCTTTTTTGTCAATATGATTCATTGACAATCCAACATGGTATATAAAGCCCATGACTTTTCTAAAGCTTATATAGTCAAGTCAGCTATAACTGTTCGCCGGATTTTAGAGGCTGAATTAATTATGCGGTAACAGAAGTGTCATTCATTTGTTCCAATTTAATAACAGGGCAATTTACTTACAATATATACTGAGGCAGACGAAGCAACGTAGCTAATTGGTTGGTTAGGAAAAGGAATAGGGAGAATAGGCTTAAATATTAACTGAAGCTCAAGATTAAAAGATAGATCTAGAACAACATATGAAAAGACAAGAACATACAAACGACTAATGAGTTCGGGCCCGTCCTCTCTATACGGCCCCCATTCACATTGAAAAGTCAATACCAGGAGGGCTAACCTCTAATCTATAAAAATACACTATATTGTTTTGAGAAGATTAGTGCATAACTTCATACAAGGGACACACGCATTACGTTTATTGTCCGTTTAAAATCAAAACATTGATGTAATGATCTCCTACTTATTCAATGCAACGAAACAACCAGCGGCATCAATACATTAAATGAATGTGTTCATTTACAAGTCAGTTCGTGGAAACCAAGACTCCTCTATAAATTGACATTATTGTATGCTTCTTCGAATGGACATTATTGTTTGCTTGAGTGTAGGACAAATTTCCAAGTCTTAAAGTTTCAACTTTTTAAATAGAATGCTCCAGGGTTGTTTGTAAAGGGTTAATAGTAGAGTCAGGGGTCGTCCTTGGACAGTGCATGCTACGGCGAGAGGTCAGGTCTGTCAGGTTTTTTGTTTACGTCCAGGAGAGGCATGCATACAACGGGCCGGACACTAGCAGAGGGAGAGAGAGAGAGAGAGAGAGAGAGAGAGAGAGAGAGAGAGAGGGAGAGAGCTATGCATATTTTATTTAACAAATTGTTCATACACGTGAAACCAAGTCAATATTTCCTGCCCGCGAATTCAAGGCCCTAAATTAGCAAGCCAAATACAAAAGTTTGATGTTGCTATGTCTGTGGATGAGCAATATTCACATGATCGAGATTGGCGTAGGTTGATGGAAGCAACTTGAGTTGGGTGAGTTAGTTCTTTGACGTCCAATGTTAGCACTGTGCAGACTATGTAAACGGGCTTAAAGACTGGCATCTGACAATTTTATACTGCTATACAGATACGGTGTAGGGAGACCTGGACTCGCGTTTCAGCTAAATGTTTCAAGTCAAATTATTCGGAGACAGACCCAAACAGTAGTGGACGAAATCGGATGATTTTTTTTTAAACCGATCATGAGTTTCGGAGCGATGCAGGTTCGATCATGGACTGTTCTACATTCTATACCACGTAGTTACCTATAGGATTATTTCCTGCCTGCTCATCTCTACCTACCTCCTCTGTCCTGCTATCATCCAAGCTATATCTCTGTGTGGGAGCACGTAAACAATTATCAGAATGTAAACTTCTTGAGACCCGTCCTCGTATAGGATTCTATAAAATCTAGGAGGCGCCGAACTAGGAGACATATTTTTCTCCCATAAAGGGTGATGTTTCTGTGTCTCTGTTTGTCTGTCTCTCTGTCTGTCTTTCTCTGTCTCTGTCTGCCTCTGTCCCTTTCTCTCTCACACACACATACCCACACTATAATTATGTATAAAGTATAAATAATATATAACATTATTCTCAGGACCTGTCCCGAGATGGCCAGTTCGTTTGGCAAGACTGGGAACTCTCGACATTTTATTATAATTTTATGTACATTAAAAAGTATGAAACCATTATTAAGTAAAAGCCTCGTTTGTTTAACCAGTTTTAAAAACCTACAACTGTTTCACTTTTCTATGTTACATATGTCCCCTACGCGTTCTTCTGATTCGGGCTTTTTTTTACATAGTTTATGTCTGTTGCTCTTTGGCACTTCAATCCTCATCGACAATTTCCCCCTACCCTACTATGCCGACATTTTTTCCTCTACCCTACCATGTCGCATCACAGAACGTAGGTGAATAAAAAATGTCAATATTCTAAGATGAAATTCTTTAAATTGTAGCTGTGTCTTTGTCCTAGGTGCTCTTCTGATTCACGAACTAACAAAAAAATTCAGTCTGGCGGTCGTTAGCACTTCATTCCTCATCGACAATTTCCCCTACCCTACCATGTCGCATCGCAGATCCGTAGGAGAAAATGATATCCATAATCTAAGACGAATTCTATAGATTACCGGGTTAGTATTAAGCGCTCCTCTGATTCGGGAATACCACGTCGCATCACAGATCGTAGGTGAAACTAATATCCATAATCTTAGACGAATTTCTTTAGATTATTTATAGGTTTGTTAGTATTAAGTTCTCTTCTCATTCACGAATTTAAAAAAAAATGAGTCCGGCGGTCGTTGGCACTTCATTCCTCATGGACAATTTCCCCTTACCCTACCATGTCGCATCGCAGGTCGTAGGTGAAAGAAAATATCAACAACCTAAGACGATTCCGTCGATCTATATGGCACTTCATTCATCATCGACATGTTCCCCTACCCTACTATGTCGCATCGCAGATCCGTAGGTGAAAATAATATCCATAAATAAGGACGAATTTTTATAGATTACCGGGGTATTTTTTTGTCTCTTAGTATTAAGTACTCCTCTGATTCGGGAATGAAAAAAAAACAACAGAAAAAAAAAACAACCAAACAATTGAATCTGGTGGTCGTTGGCACTTCATTCCTGATCGACATTTTCCCTACCTTATCATGTCGCATGGCAGAACGTATGTAGAAAAAAAATGTCAACAAACCAAGACGAATCCGTCGATCTATGGCACGTCATTCTTCATCGAAAATTTCCCCCTACCCTACTATTTTGCATCACAGAACGTATGTGAAAGAATGCCAACAAATCTAAGACACATTTCTATAGAATTATTACCGGGGTATTTATAATCTTTTAATTCGCGAGCTCTTATTTTTTTTATGAGGAAGTTCCTGACGGTCGATGTCGTCTTGTTCCTCATCGACATTTTTTTCTCTTTACCCTACCATCTCGCATCACAGAGCGTAGGTAGAAAAAAATTAATTATGTCTCTTAGTAGTAAGTGTTCTTCTAATTCGCTAGTTCTTATTCTTTTTTTATGAGCAAGTACTTGACGGTCGACGTCAACTCATTCCTCATCGACATTTTTTCCCCTCTACCCTACCATGTCGCATCACAGAACGTAGGTAGAAAAAAATATCTATAATCTAAGACGAACTGCCCCCCCCCCCCTCCCCCCTCTCGCCGCCTCAGGTGTGTCACAAGCCTAATAGCTCCGTCTCTGTGTTTGGCTGGCACAGCTCTAGCTCTCCGAGTATGAACATCGACGACATTGCGGCGCGAGACATCAGAGGCATCGCGATTACCGAAAATTAACGAAAATGAAGACGATAGGTAAGGGAATGTCCACTGGCGTCAAATCATAGCCAAATCAAAGACTTAATATACATACATACAATGTTTTTTGGAAGTCTCTTGTTATATACTAGACTTACTGAGCCAATGAGCGATCAGAAAAAGCTTTTCGTAACGGGTGCTATTATGTCATCCGTTTAGTCATGTATATCACAAAGCCTACATTTCAGCGCGACATCGACAAGACCGACAAGACCGCGCCCCGTCTTGCCATAGACTGACTGACTGCTGCTGGTACATAAACTTACTGAGTTACTACCGAGAATTTCAAACAAGACATTCTATGCTGTTGCTCGATTACTTTCTTCTCATCATCCTTTACTGGAACAGTCGTAGAAGTCGCTGCTTTACTTTCGCATTCGGACGGAAAGGTATTCGATATCACCCCGTAATTTTTTTTACATTTCTGCACGACAATATTTTTATCTAGTTTTGATTTTTGCGTAAATTATACTGCACTGAAATAGTGCTAACTATAGGGAATTCGAATAATAGCTGATTTATATTGACGTTTAAAGCAGTCATCAATCTGAGTTCTCTAAAAGACAAACATTAAAATTATCTGTGACGGAGGCAGTTTCAGAAACGACATCGCTAGAGATCGAACGTGTACCTAGTGCGTGTACTGAGCAAGCAAGCGATGGGCTTAAATTTTTACTCCGCAAACAGACTTAGCCTAGTTTGGAGTCTACAGTTATCATAGACAGGTTAAGGCATTTCACTGAATTCTTTTTTTTAATCGAGATAAAGATTCTTAGAAACTGCTGAGTTACGTTTGACGTGTATGTGCATCATTAGGAACCAATTACTTCGATTTCACGAGTCTCAAGTTGGGCGTGTCTCCGTGGTTTGTGCTCTGGGGATTCTGTGGAAGAAGGAAGTTCTGTTGTCAGATCAAGTAGGTGCGCATATTGATTTACAATTGTTGTTGTTGTTGTTTGTTTTTTTTTAGACAGAAAGAAAAACCAAAAGAAGGAAGAAAGAAAGACAAATCTGTAAATATTGATGAGCTCCAGAAATAGGGAAACATGGAAAGTGGTACTTGTCGGATCAAATTAGTGGGTGCATTGCTCTGCATTTTTAAAGAAAAAAAAAGACACAAAAAAAACAACCAAAAAACAATAAAATAAATAAATATATGAATAAAGTAAGAAAGAAAAAATATATGTGGATAATCTTTAGAAATGAGTAGAGAGGAAAAGATCGAGTAAGTGGGTATGCTGTTTTAGTTTTAAGGGAAAAAAGGAAAAGAACAAAAAATAGATAAACATTGATCATATTTTAAATTTAAAAGTAGTCAGATTTAGAAAAGGCATATATGATTCATGACTTTGGATTAAGTAAGTTGATATGTTGCTTTACAGTTTTGATAAAGAAAATAAAGAAGAAAGAAAAGAATCAAGATAAATATTGATCTGCACTAGAAAACCAGGTGAGAGGCAATGTATTCAGAAAAAGTAAGTCGGTATATTGCTGTACATTTTTTAGAAAGGAAAGAAAAAAAGAAAAAGAAAAAAGAGAAGAAACAAGATAAATATTTACAATCTTTAGAGATGAGAAGAAAGGGAAAGTAGTCAGATTAAGTTAGTAGATATGTTGCTTTACAGTTTTTGGAGAAAAAAAAAAAGAAAAAGAAAAAAAGAAAAGACACAAGATAATATGAGAGGGAATGAACTCCTAAGCATTTTTTTTCTAGATCCCGTGACTTATTACTCACATGACCTTAATATCCAAAATTGTAGGCATGTGTTCAGAGAACCAAACTGAAAAGATAATGAGTGGAAGCAGAGGGATAAACACATGGATACATAGGAAAGAGATAGAGATAGAGATAGAGAAGAGGGTGAGAAACGGAGAGAGAGGTAGAGAGAGATAAGAGGGAAAATGGCAGAAGAGGGAAAGAGATAGAGATAGATAGAGAGAGAGGGAGAGAGAGACAGAGAGAGAGACAGAGAGACAGAGAGAAACAGAGATAGAGAGAAGAAAAGAAATGGTTGAGGAAAAAAGGGCAAGATTTTGTTTCGGGGGAGAGGGAGGGGAGAGGAAAGTAAAGAGAGAGGGATCGTCAGAGAGGAAATAATCATGTAGAAGAAAATAAGAGGAGCAGAAAAGGACACGAAATAAGTAAAAGCCTAAAAGGCAGACAGAGAGAGCTCATGCTCCCTGAAAAATCACCATGTACGCTTATTTGCCCCTGTGAGTGACAACCCGTCTTATGCAGCAGTGAGGATAATATAGAGTATATTGGGCTACAGAAAATAGGCCGTTTCCAGTTTCTTGTCATCGAAAGGTCTAGCAATGTAGGGCTAAACATAAGTCTCTGTTTTAAACGAGAAGAAAAACAGTGTTCCAAAACGGAAAAGAAATAATTCTATTTGGATCTCAAGACTTTTCTGTATCTTTTCAAATTGATCTCTGTTGTATTAAGATGTCTTTCTGTCTCTCTCTCTCTCCCTCTTTTCGTCCCCTGTAACTGTTTGGGTCGGTGTCAGCATCCCTGCCCTATCTCGTGTGTGGCAGCACATCAAATTGTCAGACGCCAGTCTTGGAGCCCGTCTACAATATAGCCTATATAGTGCTGACGCTGGACGCTAAACCATCCATGTCAACCAAACTCAGCTTCTATCTTGACATACACACACACACTCTAACTAGTATCCTTTTTTCTCCTCAGTGTAATTTCTCTGCTTCTTCGGTGCTGTTTCTGAGTCTCTATCTTCCCCAATTTTCGTCTCTTTCCCTTCCTCCTCTCATTATCCCTGTGTGTGTGTCTCTCTCTCTCTCTTTCTCTCCCCCCCCCCCACACACACACACTATCTTTGCCTCCGATACTTTATCTTCGCAAATGTCCCTCTGTATCTCGGGTATCTCGGAATCTTTTTTCTGCCTTTCTATCTCCAACCTTTTTATTTTCCTATCTCAACGATACCTTTAGTATTATACAAAAAATGAATCTCCTTCACGGTTTGGCAGATATTTCTCGCATGAAACGCGTTGATTGCAGGACCTCCTATACCCTCTCAATCTTTACCCGCTGTTAAATCTCTCGGTCCAACCATTATGGCATCTTTTCCATGGTCTCTCGAGCAACCTTTATAGTGTACCCGATCTTTAATCCAGCTAGAGGCTGACCAATAGACAATCTCTGATCTAACCATTCTCTGGCCTGTCTGGTTTATATTAAGACCAAGACCGCGATGTCTAAGCTATAATAAGGGTGGCTGGTCTTTCAGCTAATTTACAACCTGTAAGAGTACTATTGGGAAGGTCATGAAGACAATGTTGTGGTTTTTCTGCCAAATGTTTATTTGGTTGGGTTTCCATTCGTCTCCCGCACTGGGATTCAAAAGAATAGTCGACATTTGTGTTCGGTTCATTTGCCATTGTGTTGGGTACAGAATGATACCGAAAACATTAGCAGCAACAACAACAGCAACAACAGCAACAACAACAACAACAACAACAACAACAACAGCAGCAACAAAAACAAGAAGAGAGCAACAACAACAACAACAACAACAACAACAACAACAACAACAACAACAACAACAACATAGAACTAATCGGTTGCGTAATCTGACCATATATCTACTGTTAAAAGTATAAGAAATTTATAAAGACCTTTATAATATTCGCCTTTTTTCAGGCAAATGACATTCAATAGAAATCCATTCAACCTATTTTTCCTTACCAGATTTTCAAACGCCATAAAACGATGATTGCGTCGGTAGGCATATTATATTTGCTGGCATTTAAATCTGCTAAGTAAATTAATTTTTATCTAAATTGTCCTTTTTGGTAATACAGCTCTTCGTTTCGATCTTTATCTCCCGCTATCTTTGTCTAATTCTTTTGTTGCTAAACTATTTCCGCTTTTTAAAAAGAAACTCTCTTTTGGCTTTTCCATACAGCAGTAACGTGTCTGCTTAGCTCCTTATTCCGATATGTATCTCCCTCTATCTTCGTCTATCTAATTCTTTCGTTGCTAAACTCTGGCGCTTTCTAAAAGAAATCCCAATTTTTTGGGTCTTTACTTTGAGTTTGAGCGCTGCCTATAATGAGAGCTATACCATAAGCATCATTCATCGGCAAACACTGGGGAGATGGTCTTGTTTGCTCGAGGTAATCTGAATATCCCGTCTGACATCTTCCCACTATGCCCCTTCAGTCTCTCGCTATCTGCTTGTTAATAACTCGCGATGGTTAATCATGGGGTTTCCAACGTCTTGAAAAACTGGAAAGATCGTGTAGATAGGAGGATCTGTTCACTGGGGGTAAATTTGTGGAGTGATGGTGTGGTACAGTGAAAGAGAATTATGGAACGGAGGAGAAGAGAGAGATGTTGATGGATAGATAGTTTGATGAATATAAAGGGAGATCAAAAGAGGTAGTAGATAGATAGTTGGAGAGAGAGAGGGAGAGAGTGTGTGTGTGTGTGAAAGAAAGAAAACGGCATAATTGACACATACACAACAAACGAGGGAAAAAAAAAAACAAGGTTTAATTTGTTTTCTTTCCGATACGCGATAAACAGACCGATATGAGTAGATAGAGAGAAACAGAGAGAGGCAGAGAGAGAAAGAGAGAAAGAGATAGAGAGAGAGAGAGAGAGAAATAGAAAAGGTGAAAGAAAGAAAGGCGTCATAACTGAGCCATACACAAAAACGAGAAACAGAAAACGCAAGATTTAATTTGTTTCCTTTCCGAAAAAAACTTAGTTTATGACTACTTTGTTCTGCAACCAAATTCCTTTTTTGTGCAAAGAAACAGGCATGTCATAAACTGGTGCCACAAGGATGCCCAGAACAAACTGATAACTACGACTACAATAGTGTAGTTAGTGTCTGTGGCACTGTGACACCAGTTCAGTATATCCTGTAATAGAGAAGTGTATGTAAACACATCAGATGATCAGGATTGCCCTGCTCGTGTAACTGTTGGCTCTGTAACTCTAGATGGCCCTGTTATCTTGTGGATTCAGAGAAAAGCAGTGCAGATCTAACAATACTATTAATTTACTCTCCGTGACTTTGGGCCTTTTTTGTCTGCAGCAGTTGGTATTACCACAGTGTGGTGTTAGATGGAGAAGTGAATTACTCATAAACTGCTTTAGATCAAAGCAATTATAAATGGTGGTTATTAGTGCTTTAAGGGTTTTTGTAATAGTTAAAAGAACTTGGGAAAACATCAAGCTTCATGTTAAAATATTTTATTATGAAACAAAGTGATACGGACATGGTCAATTTATTGCAGTCAAAATAATACCAGACATCAACCGTCATATTTAGGACCTTTGGCGCAAGGTTAAAAAATGGTTATTTGTATTCAGTCTTGGATACACATCTAGGGCCGTATGTATAATGTTATGGTGAGCAAAAAGAAAGCTCACAACGAGTTGCAATCTGCTTCGACGTGGTATAATACATTCTCTACCTACTAAATGGTAGAATCAATATAGAAAACATGTTCGTGAAAATCTAGCAAATAAAATATAGATGCCCGATAAATATCTGGTTTTGTAAAACGAGTAAAGCCCGTGATGTAAAGGATGTCACAAGGCGTAATAGATCTAACATTGGATATTCATCTGATATTATCAATTCTATCTAGGTTAAAATTAATTACACCAAAGTGTCGAAGTACTGCTAAACCCAAGGCCTGTTATGTTCACAGCCTATTTCTGAAGCGTTTGTACCACAGAATACTCATTGATGGTGCTTATCTTCGTCGTAATGTTTATGCTGATAGTTTGAACGATAACTCAAAAGGGTGCTCAGGTAATTGATAAGAAAGAATCACGCCACGATGGAGTCTGAAATTATGTAAGCTCAGTTCGATGTGATTTCCACATACAGACGTTCTAAGTTCGTTAAAACAGCCATGCAATATATCTACGCCGAAAATATCGCTCTCGTTATGTAATTAGCAATTTTCAAATTTTTGAATTATACATTCTAATGTTGATGGTATATAAAAATATTAGCAACGCATAAGGCACTGTGTAGGCGAAACTTTAATTATACAAAGCCTTTATCAACCAAGCACGAAATGCATAGATGTTTCAATGATGATCTACAACGCTCAGCTGTTTAACCCTCATCCTTTTAACATAGAACTGATTGCGTTCTAATAGCAGCAACTAATACAAACCAAAGAAGAAAAGGCGTAAGATGTCAAAGAAAAAGAAAAAAAAATAGTTAAGTCTGTAGTAAATGCGCATTAGGACATTCTGCGAATAAATATGAAATATACGATCATTGCGCCGCTTTGAAATACCGTTACTCCATTAGTTTCACGTAACCAACCAAATACCGCAGCAGCAACCACAACCAATGACAAATTCCCGTTCCTGATAATGTGTGCACAGCATTGAACCAAGCGTTGCAGCAGCAACCACAGCCAAGGCAAATTCCCGTTCCTGATAATGTGTGCACAGCATTGAACCAAGCGCACAATTTTGATAAGCGAAAAGTTCCTAACTAGAAAATTCAACGCCCCCCGTATTTTACAACTCGTCGAAATCTTCTTAATCTTATATCTTTAGACGAGTCGTAATCTTACCACAATATTGTACTTACGGCCCTAGAAATCGTGGGTTATCGATACACACGAATTCTCCTAGCCGTATAATAATATGCCCAGGTGTGTGTGCCTTCTTTATAAAACATGCAGGTCTTTAAAACTCTCCCAAAGCCCTTGAAACTGTGGGGTCAGTCAATAAGCTGCGCCCCACAACACACCGTCCCCTCAGTTGTAAACTGTCCTATTTCGTTTTTTGATAAGTATTTTTTAAGTATTTCAGAAAGGAGTTAATACATTATGATTATACAATTGAGCTGACGAATCAATGAAATACGATCTTATTAGCACCAAACTGATAGCTATTGCAGTGATCTGCTTTGAATTCACGAAATAGGACAACCTTGGAATTTATGAAAAAGTTTAGAGGGAGTGTTGTTCACCTATCAGCTAAAATACATATTAAGCTGGGTAAGATGGTTTAAAAATCGTTTGTCATTTTTCAGAGTTGTTTTCCTATAAGAATAATTATATCAGTTGTTTTCAGTGACAGAAATGTTGCTTTGTTTTCACCCACTGTATTTATTCGATCACAAAAATTAAAAAAAATAAGGCTCCTATGCTGACGAATGCTACAGCTACCTTTGTAATTATATATATTGTGTAGCCTCCTCCTTCTACCCCTCCTCTTTCTCCTTCTCAATATCATCATCATCATCATCATCACACCCCCACCCCCCCCCCCGCCACCGCCACCACCACCATCTTTATCATTATCTGTTTAGATTTCAAGTCAACTATGCGATAACTGTCAGTCTTCCATCAGTACAACGTAGGACACAGACTTCCCTCTTCCTATTTTGCTTCCGTTAACTCTAGATCTAGTAGTTTTGTAAGCAGAGAAAGTACCTGACCATTAAAATGATTTTTAACAAAAGACAAGGTCAGTGAACTCATTTTAACAATTATGGATTTTCACGATGATGTATATGTCATACATTCCCAATCTCACGAGGAACAGACTTTCCCATTATAATCATTGGCTTTTCTAAACCTTAGACTCAGTTGATTATCATATTCTTCCTACACTGATTCTTTTCCTTTTTATATTATCGAATCAAGCTCTTGTCAACACAAGTAGGGGCCTTGTGATGGCTTTATAACCGTCAAGCAGTTTAATGATCCAATTGTTTGGGTTGTAATTCAAAAGGGTGTGGGTTTTTGTGTGTGTGTGGAGCTCTCTTCTTTCTTTGTCGTAGAGTTTACAGCTTTTTGGAGTTGATTTAACGACCCATTCTCCTGTCATGACATACGATTAATGATCTAATTGTTTGGGTTGTAATTCAATTTTGCAGCTCTCCTCTTTCTTTTTCCTAGAGTTTACAGCTTTTTGGAGTTGATTTAACGACCCATTCTCCTGACTTGAAATCCAGTTAAAACCCCTTTATGCAGCTCCCACTTTTAAGAAAGTTTCCTGTTTTTTGAAATGATGTACCAAAGTGACGTAGGTTTCCATAGTTACTCTTCGAAGGCTGTTGAATGTCAAACAACAATATACATTATACCGTTACATTATGTACTTTGAGCAATTTTTTAACGTTTTACTCAAGTTTATTAACCTCGAGTATTAAACTGGATTTCGTTCTTTTGGCAACATTTAAGTCGGTTATATGCATTCAATCTAGTCTACTAGTCTATCACAGCATATCTTATAAAGTAATATCTTCCCAGGCAAAAAAATCGGTCAACATTTTATATTTTATCTACCAAGCCGATGCTGACCCCTGTTTAGATTGAGAATCTATTATTCATCATTCATGAAATTCAAAACTGCATTATTGTGTATTTAAATCCCTGTAAACCCCAAACAAAACGCAATCCACATTTTCGTATTTTTGTTTTAATTGCACCCTAAAATATTCCGTTCTGGCCATAAGGGATCTCTGGGTTTAACGCCTGATAGGTTTCCCTGGGGGATCCTATATATCGATCTCTGCTTTTTAGAGATTAGTTAGAGCATTATAAGGCAGCCAAATTGTTTTTAATTTATGCTTTTACTAAGTTATCTCTCTCGCTCGCTCTCTCTCTTTTTCCCTCCCTACCTCTCTGTCTGTGCCTATGTCTGTGTCTGTCTGTCTGACTCCCCCCCTCTCTCTCTCTCTCTCTCTCTCTCTCTCTCTCTCTCTCTCTCTCTCTCTCTACCAGGCATATTCATCATTACACGACGATCTCATTAAAGGAAATATTAAACTTTTTACACTCCTCATAAATTACGCACTTAAATTTTTAGAGTCAGTTCGCACACCGGGAATTTGCTTTGTTGTATTACCGTGAACTTTTCAACAATAATAGTTTAACGGTTCCAATTGCTTCGATTTAACGCTGTCAATATCTTTAAAACTTGTAATGAAATCTTGTCCATGCTTTAAGCATGTCTTTAAATTTTACCTGTATAAGGATTGTCGCCTTTCTTCTGGCAGTAAAAAGCAAGATTTCTTTTCCTTTACTGCTCTACAAAACGTGTCGCATCAAGGATGTTAGTTCAGGTGGTCATAGAAATACACACGTTCTTTAACGTGTTGGTGTCGGGCTGTCTGTAAAGTCTCTTTTATTGTCTAAATCTTAGCTGTGGTGGCGAAAATGAGCAACGTTAGACATGTGCCTAAAAGAGAAAGGCGAAGAAGAGGAATGTTAATATTAAAACTATTATTATTATTATTATTATCATCATTACCATCATTACCATAATCATTATTATTATTAGTGTAGAAGAGGATCGGACCGTTGGTTTTTTTTTCAATTTAGATAACTGTCGTAATGACTCACATTGAAAGCACTCCCCTTTTATTACAATTTATGTGGTTTAAATTACAGTCGCTCTTTTAAACTAAAGAGTAAAGATTTAAGGTGTTAGAAATAATGGACTCCTGGTTGAAAGACGCAATTTGAATTTTAAAGTAGTACTTTAACAAAGGCGTAAGCTAAGCACGCGCATTTTTTATTATAATTTATTGGTTTAATTTTACGCCGGCACATCAAATAAAATTTACTTTCTTTCAACAAGAGTGTAATATACAGTATGACAGGTTTGATTTTTTTGAAAGTCTGCATCTATTTATTAAGCTTCATTTCGTGCCATGAGGGGTCTGAAGGAAGATACCGTGAGTTTGCGATAACTCCTTAAATGAGAAAATAATATCCACTAACAAAATGAGAAAAGGCTTATATAATAGTTATGTAAAATTGAACAGGCAGATAATAATGAAGGGCAGTAAAAAAAAAATAAAAAAAATATGAGAATGAGTCGATCGGTGGAAAGACATGTTGAGGGTTAAGTATAAAGCTAGGTATAATCTAAACAAACTGAGGCATGTTCTTAGAGAGAGAGAGAGAGAGAGAGAGAGAGAGAGAGAGAGAGAGAGAGAGAGAGAGAGAGAGAGAGAGAGCGCATAATTATTTTGTTCTGGCCAACGTAGATAACCCATGCTATTTGTCGTCTAGATCAACTCTCCACTAAGAGAAACACAAAAGATTGAAAAATTACAACAAAACAATTTATGACAAATTAAATTTTGTGCAACGAAAAAAACAACAACACACAAAACATCAGTGGAAGTACTACATACACCTGCATGAACAGCTAGATCTAGATACATAATTATACCGGACCGACAGCTTGCCGGCATGGTAGCCATTCCATCATACACACTCAATACGAACAGACTGCCTGCCACGCCCTGATTCGTCCTATTGTTAACTGATACTGCCAGTCGGTGTTTGATATGTGCTCTCTGCCACTAAAGAGTTCATAAACATCATTGTTTTGTAATATCCTAAAGACGCGAACAACTGTGAAATATAAAAAAAAATACGACTGTGCGCTAAATAGTTTACAAACATCAATGTAATCTGATATTCTAAAGAAGCAAAGACTGTGAAGCGCGGAAATTTTACCCTGACTTCATAATAAAAACAGAAAAATAAATGTGCTTCTTTCCAGTGTAAAAATGTATGCTTAACGTTATTTGAGAGGACACTTAAACTCGAAACCCCCAAACACACGAAGGTATCCGACGGTTGTTGAACACACTTAGGATACAGAGATGTGCCCATAATTATATGCACACTGCACCGTCAATTTTTGGATTTCTCCGCAGTGCCTTTGTGTGTGTGTGTGTGTGTGTGTGTGTGTGTATGTGTGTATGTCCATGAATGTGTTAGATAAATTCTTCTCTTACCCAACACATTATGTCTAGATCTAGACTAAAGAATATATCTACGCATTTCACATTATTTTCAATTTTATTCTGGTGTGTTTTTAAAATGGACGCATTCAGCTTAATTTGAATTTCAAATTCATCACCGGTCGATATCTGTTTTCACAATATTATTATTCTGATGGCTCTTATGTACGTGGTAATAGAATCAGGTTGCTACTGCTTTTTGCTTAGAAAATAAAATTTAGCTTTGTAAGTTTCGGCTTTTTAGTTAGGTTATTCTGTTTATCGTTTCACTTAACTTCTCGGGTACACTCTTTATTCCGTTTATTTTACTCTCTCTATTCCCATCACTCTCTTCTCCCTCTCCCTCTCTAGCTCTCTCTCTCTCTCTCTCTCTCTCTCTCTCTCTCCTTTTTTCCCTTTTTTTCACACACACACACACACCTTCTATCTTTTCCACTTCATTTATCTACTTCCCAATATAGTTCTGTATTATAATGATTGATCGAATGCCAGCGTGTTTATCTTTTTCTTACACCCGGAAATATGCTGTTCTATACAAGTCCAGTTTTGCTACCCTTTGTCTGTTGTTTTTAACTGTTCTTTGACATACGTTTTTATACTGAAGGGTCAATACCCCGCAGCGTATTCTATGTTAAGTACCCGTGTTGAGTTAGTATAAGTTCTATGTTGAAAATACCTCAACCCGTTAGTTGAAGGGGACTGCTTTATCATAATTATTATACTAATGTATACTTGAGTGATTCGAAATGTAATAGGAACACAAACATTAGGAAGATTTTGAAATGGTTTAATAGATTAAAAAAAAAACCGGAACGACCAGTAAGCTTGAAAGGGGATCATTGATATGGAAGAAAAATTTGAAGGGAAGAAGAATTATAAACAAGGTGGTAGTTTTGGACACCTGCTGCGCCTAGTGAATTTTATCATAGTACATGTATTATGAAATTGAGTGACAAGTGATAGACATATCGTTTTAGAAATGTAACTAAGAAGGAGACACATACACACACACAGAAGAAGAGATATATTTAGAGGGAGAGGGGCAGAGAGAAAGAAACAGATATATAGACATGGACAGATAAAAAGGAAACACATAGAGAGATAACAAAACAGAGAGCGACAGAGAGAGAGAGAAAGATAGAGGATAAACAGGAAGAGAGAGAGAGAGAGAGAGGGAGAGAGACAGAGACAGAGAGAAAAGGAGAGAAAGAGAGAGAAAGAGAAAGAGAGACAGAGAGAGAGAACGAGAGACATAGAGAGAGAAAGGAAGAGAGAGAAAGAGCGAGAGAGAGAGAGAGAGAGAGAGAGAGAGAGAGAGAGAGAGAGAGAGACAGAGAAAGGCAGTGCTAAAAAGATCCAAAGAGAAAAACCATAGAGAGACACACAGAGAGATACGCTTACAGAAAGACAGTGCAAAAGCGCCAGCGCGAGCTCGCCAGTTCTTCTGGCTCAACTTGTTAGTCAGCCCGCAGTCGAGGCGACTCCACCGTCCATCCATTGGCGTCCATTGGCGTCCAACTTCCAAGTCCACCCGCAGAGAGCGAGTGAGTGAGTGAGCTGATGTCGAAGTCGAGTCAGTCAGTCACAAGACTTGGAGCGCGATAAGCTGTGAGCGATGATACCACGACAGCCGCGTCTGTAGTATCTGTAGAGCTAGGGGTACATCACAGATCTCTAAATGCTATTCATACATCTATGGGGTACATGTGCCTCATCATGTTTTAGTGGTAGATTGTACTGGTTGTAGTGTATAGTTGTACCAGAGAGTGTAAAATCTATCGTCTCTTTGGTTGAAACTGTGCTCATCTTCTCTGGTGCGTGACATCTTCTTTTGGCAGCTGGATCTGTGTCAATAATATTAAGAAACGTGATATTTATTATTATGAATAATGGATACTGAATGACAGCTGCGGAGTGTTTTTATCCTTTGCCATTGGGATTGGTGACATATTGAAGTTAATTTGATTATAGTGAAACGCGTGTGCTCTGGAGCTGCTTTTATCATTGTTGTCATTACCTTTGTATCTAAAGGTATGTATATATCGTAGAATTTGGTGAAATAATATAACAATTAGATTTGAATCAACATTTAGTATATTCACACACGAGAAGTGCTTAATGAAACGGTTACACTTTTTTTCTTTCGCCAGTTTGTATTTTGAAGAAATGTACGTACAATTCTGCTATTTTGTTCATAGATATGTGATGGGTATTTAATCGACCCTGGTTATTATTACCCCATTTTAAGGAATGTGTTGCTTTTGCCTTTTTCAAGTCGATCGCGTGCATTACATTAATGTTTTCAATTTCAAACAATCCGAATTTATTTCCTTCTTTTCCGAAATGCGTTGAACTATTGCCCCTTATCTTCTCTTGTCATTTACTACGTCATTTTTTAAACTTTTCATTTTAGTTGATCTCATGTTAATTTATTTCTGTATCTGTAATATGGTCGTGTCATTCATTTAAAAAAATCTTTTTTGTTTCCTTTTTCTATTTAATTTGATTGGCATGTTATTTAAACAACATATTTACCACTATGATATTTTCCCATATTATATCCCTATTACCTTCTCTTCTTCTCTTTTTTTTTCGTCTTCCTCTCCATACATCTTTCTTGAAGCCTGTCTGTAGTTGTAGTTGTTTTGTTGTTTTGTTCGTTTATTACTGTTTTCTAGCGTATTAATATTGACTAAATCTCTCTGCTTCTCTTAAGCTCTTTCTAATAACACAGTGCAATCGCTCCCCCTCTCTTTCTTCTCTCATATACTCTCTCTTTCCCTCTGTGTCTATATGTCTTTCTGTCAGTTTGTCTGACTGTTTGTCTCTTTCTTTTTTTTTCTCTGTCTTTGTCTTTGTCTCTGTCTCTCTCTCTCTCTCTCTCTCTCTCTCTCTCTCTCTCTCCCATACTCTCGCCTTGCTCTTTCATCACCGTTTATCATTATAGCTATTGATCACACGTTCATTATCGTGTGCAGATCGTTTAAATCATTGTTTACATCATCTAATAACACTTGTATTATCTTATCTTGGTTATCTAAATATTTCTCATGTATGTAGCAATTGATTATCGCCTGTCAAATTTAAAGTCTCAAGGAATAAATAAGGGCAAATGATAATATTGTTTTAGATATATAGCAGTAGTCTAAATGGGTCTACAAATAAGATATGACGTCTCATACGCCAGGGAACGAATATTTCTTGTAGCCTACTCTCTTTCTCACCTCTCTCTTTATATATACCTTTATCTTTTATGATCAATCTCTCTCTCTCTCTCACTCTCTCTCTCTCTCTCTCTCTCTCTCTCTCTCTCTTTTACCACCTTAGACTTTCGTTCACCATTCATAGTTATTGAACACACGTTCATTCTTGTATGCAGATGATCTAAATCATTGTTGACATAATCCAAGTAAACTTATAACATCTTATCTAGGCTATCTGATTAATTATCATGTAAAGAGCCTTTGATTAGTGCATGTCAAATTTGAACAAGTCAAGGAACAAATGTGATAATTGAATTATATTTATAGCAGGAGCGTAAAATTAGAGCACACAAAATTCTCTCTCTCTCTCTCTCTCTCTCTCTTTTTT
>RQTK01001037.1:68288-85551 GCA_003991915.1 Elysia chlorotica | reverse complement strand
CTATCTATCTATCTATCTATCTATCTATCTATCTATCTATCTATCTATCTATCTATCTATCTATCTATCTATCTATCTATCTATCTATCTATCTATCTATCTATCTATCTATCTATCTATCTATCTGTATGTCTGTCTGTGTGTGTGTCTGTCTGTCTGTCTGTCTGTCTTTTTATACAATGATTTTTTGTTTGTACCTAATGATAAATACGGGACATTGCTTTAATGACCATGATTTGAGAACGGGTGATTAATAACGACTACGAAGATGTTTATAAAATGTATTAAAATTAATATTATATTGTTGTCTTTATTGAATTTTCTTGAAATGCAGGACAGATTGTTTGAATCCAACTGGAAGGGTGCTGTCCCCTCTATTCGATCTAGAGAGAAGGACGGGAAAGGATCCACTTGTAAGTATAATCATTAGTATACTCTACATGTGTTACCTTCAGCAGAATCTTTCTTTTTTCTTTTACCGAGTTTACTTTCATGTGGTTTGAGAAAAAATATGGGGGAAATTATACTTTTTTTTTAAAGGCAACAGAATAATTAATATATGCACGGCAGATGCCAGTTACATTTGGTTGCTTGATTAGTTTCTAAACGTCCCATTTCATAAATTACGTTATATCTAGGACGGGTCCCAAGACTAACGTTTGAAAATAATTTTACCTGCTGCCACACAGAGAAACAGTTCAGGGATACCGATCCAACCAGTACGGGACAAAATCATGACAAATAAATTTGCCGGATTGTGGGATATAACCTAGGACCTCCCAAAAAAGAAGACCATTGCTCTACCACTTGAGCCAGCTTGTTCCCGGCGGGCTATGTACCACGATAAAGAGATACTCGTTTGTTTCAATCGTCTTTGTTAGGAGAAAGCAAAGCTCTGTCTTAGTTAAACGTCTCCAAGTTGTTGTTGTTGTTGTTGTTTTTGTTGTTGTTGTTGTTTTTGTTGTTGTTGTTGTTGTTGTTGTTTTGTTGTTTTTAAAGAAATATCGTGTACGGCACCGGAGACCAATATCGAGGTGCCTGGGACTTGGTCGATCACATTACACTGACATTTACTTAACCAATAAAGAAGAAGAAAAAACGCGGCCGCAGGAGTCGAGCTCAAAGCATAACACCAAGTACCTCCTTTCTAGGAAGCCAATAATCTATTCTTTGGAGAGTCTTTGTTCGGAGGAGACGGAATTTCTCTCCAAGTTTTGACGTCCCCTATCTATTAAGAAAAGTTCTAAATGCCTCTACTTTAAAAATTTATTTTGAAACTTTTTTCAACGCTCTAAAGCTTAGATTTTGGGCTTTCCAGTAAATTTTTTCAATATGTCAAAATGTATACATGTCGCAAAACGTCTCATTTTGTCACCTCGCCTCACAAATATTCAATATGTCAAAATGTATAAATGCCGCAAAACGTCTCATTTTGTCACGTCTCCTCACAAATATTCAATATGTCAAAATGTATAAATGCCGCAAAACGTCTCATTTTGTCACGTCGCCTCACAATATTCAATATGTCAAAATGTTTAAATGCCGCAAAACGTCTCATTTTGTCGTGTTGCCACACTTATAGATAACAACCGCCGCCTCAAGAATATTATTGTATTGACTTGTGTATTTTCTGGAACAGCCTCCGACATGGACCCCTTGGACTTCAGCTCCATACAGAAAACTGAACTGCTGACAAGTGGTGCCGCCAAAGACAGGATCTCAGTGAAGCCCAGGGCGAGACGGGCAACGAGCAAGGCACGCAAGAAGAGTGATGTGAGTGTGACACTAAGATTAAGGAAAGTGGAGGTTTATGTGGGGATTTTTATACAGTGGACACTAAAATGATGATAATAGATTTTATGTGGCTTTTTTTGAATCCATGTCCAGACCAACCTGCCACTGTCACTGCCAAGCCTGAACGAGGAATCACCCACTGGGCCAGGTGACCCACACAACGCTGCTCTGCCTTCAGGTTCATTGCGCATAGATTTGTGTGATTTCTCTCATGGACGTGTCTGTTCTATGTTGATAGCCGTATATTGCAGCATTATCTCTCTGTGTGTCTACCTTTCTCTGACTCTCTTTTTGTATCTCTCCCTGTATCTCTCTCTCTCTCTCTCTCTCTCTATTATCTCTCTCTCTCTCCCTCCCACTCTCTCTACATACCTCACCCCCTCTGTCTCTCTGTCTCTCGGATTTCATGGTTGATTAAAAAAAAACCCACCAAATTCAATGATTTGCCTCTATGGAACTTTGAAACTAGTGAAACAAATAAAATGCACTCATATAGATCATGCAATAAATATTATTTTTTTATGTTTAAAATAGTTAATTAACCTCTAGGTTATAATTGTTATTAGTATTGTTATTATTATTATTATTATTTAATAAACATTATTTTTACACATTGAAAATAGTTAATGATCCTATAGTTACATGAATGTTATGATTATTATTATTATTACTTATTCATGCAATTTTTCTGTACTTTTTACTTTCTAATAAAAGAAACAACACATTCGTACCTATGACTTCAAGTTTAAACCTTATTTATTTTTTCCTCCAGGGTCAAAATACACGACAACTACCTCTACTGGCGGGAGTTCTCAAACAGTAGCTGCAACAAACAAAAACCCAGCAAAAGCTAGCTCTCCTACGAGCACACCCTCAGAAATTTCATCCAAGCCTGCCTTCAATGCCCCAGCCTTACACAGTGTTAGAGCAGAGCCAGCAGCAAGCTCCAGAGATGTTACATCGTCTAACGGAGTTTCAGTGTCTGGGAGTGATAGCAAATCCAGTGCTGTGGGCGCGGACAAACAGGCCCAGCAAACCTCTGGCAAAGTGTCACCAACTGGTAAAGTCCCACAGACTCTATATGGAGCATCGAGTGCTTCTAACACATCTCGAGTGACTGCAAGGTTTTTGCAGAATGAGAAGAGCAGTGGCGGTAATGAAAAAAGTCCTTCCCCAACTTCGCCAACATCAGATGAAACTCATGCAGGTTTTTCTCTGAAGTCGCGAATGAGCCAGTTCCAAACGGGTTCCTCTAAGACTGAGGAGGATAAACAATCTGGTACCCAAAATGATGCAAGTGGAAGATCTCCTGGCCTGAAGCCTTCAGAAGCTGGTGCCAAATTCTCCCCAAAGACAGAGGACTTCAGAATTAAGCGCCAGAACCGCAGCAAGACCTTGCCTGGAGGTGGCGTCGATATCCAAGAGGGAGCAGAGAGTGGAGCTCAGAGCTCTCCAGGTCTACAGAGAGCAAAGTCTCACAGAGTTACAGCGAGTTCCACACAAAGCAACACAGAGCTAATTGATTCAAGCTCTGGTACACCAGCAAGCAATACGGATTTAACTGACAAGAAATCTGTAGGTCAAACTGCAGCAACGGTAACGTCAAGCTCTTCTGCAACATCATCAGTACCACAAACGTCCACGGTTAATAAGCTTGGGAACAGATTTGCTGCCTTTGAGAACAACAGTTCTTCATCGGAGCCGGCATGGATGAACTTGGTAAAGAAGAAGAAGGAGGATTCAGACAGCAAATCGTCAACTCCTGTTGGCGATTCGAGAGTGGGAGCCATTAGCAGTTCCACCGGCAGTGCCCCAAAGTCTGTCTTCTCATCCCACAGTTACTTGGAAAAGAAACGTGGCAGTGTAGACAGTTCTAGTAGTGGGGGAAACAGTAGCAGCAGGACAAATACTCCAAGGGATGCCTCAAAAGCATCCGAGTCCTCTTCATCCTCTTCTTCATCTGCCACTACACAAATCTCCCAGAAATCTCCAAGGGAAAATATTGAGATTAATTTGACGGAGCTGAGCTCATCAAAATCTTCAGCCAGCAAGACAAGCACCTCGGCTTCATCTTCACCTTCCTCCGCTACTTCTCCATCATCAGTATTCACCTCATCATCCTCTACGTCTGCTTCATCATTGGCTGCCGATCGGGCCCGCATATTCTCAGGGGGGTCCCAAAATTCATCTGACGCATCCAGCAAATCACTGAGCAGTAGCCAGCAAAGCTCTGAGGCGTCGGTCCAATCGGCTGTAGCAGGCATCAGTCAGAACCGCGGAGGGAGTGTGAAGACGTCCCCTACAAAGTCAGTAGCGAGCGCCGATTCACTCAAGCCTTGGCAGTCCGGCCGGAGTGCCAGTGTAAAAGTCTCCCCAGCTTTCCTGGCTGCGTCCTCTCCTGCTGCTACATCGGTGAACGTCAGCAAGCCCAGTGGGGCAGTGACCTCAGCCAAAGCTGACGGCGCTGGCAGTAACACTAAACCCCAACCTTCATCCTCGGCACCATCATCAGCATCATCAACATCAGTAACGGCTCCTGCAACAATATCGTCGACATCAACCACCTCTGTTGGGCGTTTCGCACAGTCTTCGGGCAACAACAATAACAAGAACAACAGCAACAACAACACTAGCTTACCTTCATCTCATTCTGTAACGGTAACCACAGCTTCCAGTACCGCTTCAGCCAGCCCACCACCCTCCAGCTCCCCTACGCGATCCTCTAGTGTGAAATCTGCCCAACCCTCTGCACTAACTTCCAAACCCCCGCCTGCAGCCTCTGCTTTTGGTGTCAAATCCTCTGGTGTTAAGTCTGTGTCTTTCTCTGCTGTTAAACCTGACAACTCGTCATCTTCTTCATCTCTGCAATCTACCACCACTAACACAACCTCACCCACTTCACCCACATCCTCTTCCCCTCGTTCAATCATTGGTGCTTCAATCGTTTCTATCAACTCTTCCTCATCATCATCATCATCATCAGCAGCAGCACCAATATCGTCATCCAATTCCAATCTCAGCAAAACTCCTTCTGGCCCAGCTATTGGGCGCACCAATCCTGTCCGAGCACACGCATCCTTCACGCACCCCTCGTCTGTCAAACCCGTCATCTCACCCTCGTCCGCCTCATCTATTAACAAATCCCCATCAATGAGAGCAACACACGCACCCTCGTCATTAGTAGCGAACAAATTCACAACACCCGCGTCAAAGCGACCTAGCATAGACGAACAGACGGAGGAGGTGAAACCCTCTTCCACAGTCCCTGCATGGAGAGCAAACCTAGCCACCAAAAAGGATAACGAGGTGAAGATTGAGATAATAGAGTCGGCATCCAAAAGCCAGTCCTCGGCACCAGCTTCGTCCTGTGCACAGCAAAACAAGGCAGAGGTTGTGATGAGAAAAACTGGCGAGAAAAGCGCCTTCTCGGAGGCGGCCAAGGTATTCTCTCTGCACAAATGAAGTAAACTTGCCTGCCTGCATCTTGAATGTGCTCACCCGATATTAGCGGAGCATCTCTCAAACTCTAATTGCACGACCCTCAACTAAAAAATACCTGCACACCATAATCATTATCTTGATTATAAGCATTTTTTCCCACACTTGTATCACATACATAATATAACGGTTCATGCATGAAAACATTTATTCTATAATCTCTAAAAAACAACAGGTTATAATGGAAATATTTAAAATTCATAACAATTCATAACTTTTAAATATTCAAGGTAACAAAATTCATTAACAAACTTGACCTTCTAACTCTGTAGTTGATCTGGTGATGGGTTCTTACTAAACATACCTTTTTTTAACAGCATGAAGAATGCGTTACCCTTATGAAATGTGCTGTATCACAAATCATGTAGTGTTGTGATGATTAGCAAAACTTGACCCTAACATACTAACCCTAATATATGGATATTGAATTCAAGTAGGTCTAAAATCTCAAATCTTAAGACTAGTCTGTAGATCTACTTAGCTGCTTGACGTACGTTCTTTAACTTCTGACACCATGTTTCGTGTTTTACTTACACGTATTATAGAATTCTAGAACTTAGTTATGGACACAAATAAAACATGTGGGAAGACTGTCAGCCATTTTGATCAAGTATTTATTATTGTAACTCTTTTACATAGGAAAGCTGTAAGGATATATTATTAGTATAAATAAAAAGTAGTCCAAATAACTAAACAATCAAATATAATGAAAGTCAGTAGACTAGTAGAAACCCAAACATCTCCCTTTCTTTCAAATGAAATTAAACATGGACTAATTTAATTATAGATTTTTAACTGGAAATCTCTTTTTGGCCTTTGAATTGATCTAATGATATCTATACCTGTACAACCAATCATCTGAAATATGCATAAATTCAAGCGGACGAATTGCATTAATGTTGCAGTTTAATTTCACTTGTATAAGTTTTTGAGTGGTTATACTCCAAGGCCTGTTCTCATAGGGCCAACCTCACCCCTCATGAACAATGTTTGATTTAGAATTCCCATTCATCACTGCATCACATTCATCTTCACACCACGCTTAAAGCCTTGTACCTCATGCCCGTCACCTTATTCTATGCTCCTTATTATACTACACATTATTTCATCTCATCACATATACATGTCTTGTCACCAACTTTCCAATATCTTACTGAAAATTAACACTATGATTCTTTATTGGAATGTCTTTACTATCCTTCTTTTTGTTTTCCTTAATCAATTTCTGCCCTTGCCATTTTACTTTTGTTGTTTCTTCCATCACACAGTTTTAATCCTCCTTGTCCATACTTATTTGTGTTTTTGCTTGTGCATGACTTTTTTTTTAGTGGGGCCAAAAAGTTGGCACTATATTTCTTTTCTTTCTCTTTTTTTTTTAAAGATAACACGGGTTTGGGAAGTTTCATTTTTCTGTTTGATTTTCATTTTTTGACATTTAACTTAGAAATTTACTTTGTACATTGTCTTTAAATTTTTTTATTTTTTTTGTCTTTATAGGTACATTTCAATAGATTTATGAGTGTTTGGGTTTTGGTGGTTTTTTTTTTTTTTGCAGAGAATATATCTGGCTAATTAGAACAAGCCTAGCCTGTGCATAGGAACTAAAACTATATTGTTTTACTATGTAACATTTGTCCCAACATATGAAAGGGGAAATATTTAATATATATCCATTCAACTATTTATATAAGTTTAGGAAACTTACAGACATTCTCTACAAAACATTCATTATGAAACTCAGAAAACATAAAAATGAGATCTTTTTAAGCATCCACCCCCACCCCCTTTCCTTTCTGTCTTTCTTATAATTATTTGTTCATTTTTTTTTAATCAATTTGTTCCATTTAGCCTTTCACTGCGGGTACAATATCCAATATCTTCTTTTAATTCTGTGAATTGGTATCTACTTCTTTTCTGTTTTGTTTCCTTGCCTCATTCAGTAAGTTTACTTTAAAGCTTGCTAGAACGATTCAAAAACGCCATTTTAAGTTGTTAACTTTATATGCAACTAGATACTTAAGAAGAATAAACAAAATGTGTTCTTTTTTACATCTCAATAGTAAGATCAATTAGTTTGAAGAGGGTTCATAAATAATGTGCAATAAAAAGTATCTCAGATCTTTTTGTAGTAACACACAATGATTTAATTTTTCTAAATAACTACCTGCATTTTATTTTTTGAGGCTAGTTATGAAGTTCTTTGGGTTTTTTTTTTACCCATGTTGACTAGTTTCTGTACGGTTGCATAATTGTTGCATTGTAATTCTTGCAGTTTATGTTGTATCAAATTTGGCTCTTCAAGACTCAATGTGGCTCTGCAGTCTCTCATTCTCCTGTGCTCTTGTATTACTTTGAACTCTTGTACTACATGTTGTAGATCTACCACAAACACACACAAACAGGCACACAAATCAGATTCTCACTTTCATATTTTTTCAGTCCCTGGGACAATTCCTTGCGCTGTTAGCTTTATGGGAGGCAGAGCTTGCCTTAACACATGTCACACAATGCATTGGCTTTTCATACAGGGCACATGCATTAAAAATTACATGGAAAATCAAACACTCAACTCACTAAAACCCAAGGAATCCTGCGCTGTTGTATGCTTCTCAAGATGAAGCAAAATTCAACACAACAACAATTTTGAAGTTCTCTACAATTGGAAAAATTGACCCTTACTAATACAATCCAAACATCCATACTTGTACGTACATAAACTACGCCTATTCACAAAAACTCGTTCTGCCATGGAACTTCTGTGCGAAGAAAACACTGACAACCAGGTAGCCTATTTCTCAACGGATCTTGCAGTGATGTTTTCTAGACTTGTCTTGTCGGTAGACTCATAGTCTAATTCAGGGGCATTTTTAAGTAAAAAAGTGCATATCATAATGTAATTATAAACTACTGACTGTTTTGCCAACGTTTTAATCTGTGCATTAATCTCTCTATGTTTTCCCCATCACCTCGACCCCTCTGCCTCTATAGAAGACAGACCCAGCATCCTCTAGCCAAGCAGCAGAAAAGATCAACAACAGATCGTCCCGAGTGCTAGACATGGTGAAGAATTTTCAGAATCTCCAAGTGTCGTCGTAATTTCTCATTCAGCATATTGTGTTCTGATGGTCTATCTTACATTAAGCCCAATATTTTATAATAATAGTAACCATATACAATGGAAGAATATCTTTAAGCCATATAAGATTTATTTGATCTTCTCATTTCGAATTGACAGGTGTCATTCTTGTACTCTGTATACTTTTTTTTACTTAAAGGAGATGCAGACTAGGCCCAGACTCTTACTTTAACGATGGCTTGCAAGTAGCAATGTGAAACATTTGTACAAGTCTTCTTTTATACTACCACTCCCATTTCTAGATCTAACATGATTATATAAAAGCTTACCAGAGCTGACTTGATATTTCTCAATTTTCTCTCATTTTTGTTCTAGTACTTAAACTTTTTCCACTCCTGTCCTACAAAAACTACAGACAGAGGCATTTGACTTTGTATGTGCCCTATATGCTCAATGTTCTGCAAAAGTTTTGATTTATTAAATCGACAAATGTTTTTTATGGTCTGCTGCTACTGAACAGCGACTAAAAATCATCTTTTAAAAAAAAATCTGTTGTCAAAGCTTTTTGACTGAAAAGTTTATTCAAATTTTCATTGGATTTTCATGTCAAATTAAACCATGCGTGGGGTGGTATTTCATTCAGTGAGACTAAATATAAATGAAGCATTTGGCATAAGGGTGTCTAAGGATTAAAGAGACATTTAGTGTAAAAATGTATGTGTGGGAGGGGAGGGGGAGTATTTTCTTTTTTCAGTTATGGTTGTATATTGTTGAAAATGCCATTTCACTTCGACTTCTTCAGAATTGACACTAGCTACATGATGAATGGATTTTATTGAAAATCTAGTTTTTAAGCACTCATTTTTGTACATATTTTTTTTGCAAGATAGACAAATGTTAGAATGGATTTCATGAAGATTGATGTGAAAGCTCTTGAGAGTGTACAAACAAAAATAATTTGAACTGGTTTTGTCAGGAAACCAAGAGACCAAAAGATGGACCATTGTTTTCATGTTGTAAATAATTAATCAACATACTGTATCAGTCAGTATTCATCTCATAATTTATACATGTGTAAATAATTTATCCTTCCAAACATGTACTAGCGGCATCATATTAAATTTATTGTTTTTTTTCTTTTTGCAGGAAATAGGTTTGAAGTTGGGTTTTTTTTTACTGGCACAATAGTTTATGTACAATAAAAATGTTAACACCTCTAATTATATTTATTATTACTCAATTCGTACAATTTTTATAGAGCAAGGGGGAATAAAGCGGGCAAGCTTAGCGCAAATCTTATTTTTCTCTAATTTTCGGTTCTTTTGTGGATAATGCTAGTACATGTTTAGAGGGATGAAAGATCTCATTATATACTATGTATGTACAGCATTCCTCATGCACATATTTGGTGTTCATTTTTTTTTCATTTTATTAAAATGAGAAACGAAAATGTTGCTCATCGAGCGGCTGTGATTTTACGCTTTCCTTTCTCTGATGATTAATAACATTTTATTGTACATTTATTTATATAGTGCTTTTTAGCTTTTTCCCTAATTAGACGGACTTGACTTTCTGGACTTGAGGCCCTTCTACTGAGATTTTGTCAGATTTGGTTCTGCCTGATTTGTAAGTTAGGCACACTGGTCAAGAATATGCTGGGCTTTGTTTTGTTGGGGTTTTTTTTTGGTTAGAGTCCGCAAAAAATCTGAGAGTACCTGAGTTTTTATATGTTCATGATGATAGATCAAATTTTATTTAAAGATAAGCGATATAGTGCAGTTGTCTGTTTGACAAGAAATTGTACCATCTTATACCTTGCTTGTGATGAGTGGGGTTGTATGTGATTTTTTTTTTTCATAAACATTTTTTTTAACCTTTACACAATTTAATGATAAGTGAAAATGAAAGGCCCATTAATTGGGGATAAGTCAAAAAAGGGATAGCAATTTTGAAAAAAAATTTTTTAGAATATCCAAACATCATTATTAAGTATAAGAGCCTGCATTTAATAGGCTATGCTACGGCAAAAAAAACTTTTTTTGACAGTTAATAAAAAAAACATATCATAGATCACTGTCAGTAAAAGAAATCGAACATAAACAAAATTATGTACATGTAGGCCCTATGTATGTTTTAAAACCTTATTAAGGATAGAAAATCATGGTAAATAAAGTTCAGTCAATGTGTCATTATAATTTTATTACCAGCGCCTGATTTTTTTTTTTATTCCCCATTATCTTTTCAGACAGAGCCTTACTATATTAAGTCTTGTTAAACTATTTTGATTCACCATTATTTTGTGTTTCTTTGTAATGCTTGTACAAACGCCACCTGTAAGCCCATTTAAACCTACACATTTTATTTATACAAAAGAAAAATAATGTTATGTTCACTTATAGGAACTCTGAAGTCAAGAGAAAATATTGTTATATTTTTTTTCTCTTTCAATTTATGAAGACTATTAACAATATTTAGAATATCGAGGTTATTTTGAATTTTTTGAGCATCCATGATTCTTTCCCCATTTTTCTTCTCAGGTTCCATCTACTAAAAAGTTTCCTTTTTTTTGTGTGTGTGTTTTTTTTTTCGAGACAATCTGAACATTTTCTACACAGTAATTTAATATATCCCACTTTTTGTGTAGGTAACAAAGGTAAAGTTTTTATTTTGACAAATATTCTATGTTTTTTAAAGCATTTAGTATATGATTGAAATAAACTTTTATAAATCTCCATCTATTTTATGTTCTTTATTCATACGTTTATTCATAACAAGTTAGACTGAGTTGGTAAAAATGTAAGTTCAAATACTAATCAATAATGTTTTTTTAATTTTTTTCTTTATAAAATAACTTGGCATTATTCATCTCAGTCTTTTTAACCTTTCAATACATTTAAAAAAATAATTATAGATTACAGTGCCCCTTTGTAATTTTATTTAAGACTGTTAATATACAACGTTATAAATGAAAATGTAAAATACAATCTGTCAAATTATTGAGGGATTTTTTACGGCAAAGAATTATAAGGGCTGGCCTTAGATTAATCGATGTTCATATACTGATGACCCTTCTTATCTGATAATTATTATTGCTATTGTGTATGTAATTATCATCACTGTTACTATTCCATATTGTTGATATTACTATACATGTCTATTACGTTTTTCTCTCGTATTGATAAGCCTATCGCCACTGTCTATCACTCAAGAAATAAAGCTGTATCATACAAAAATACAACGTCTATGTTTGACATAATATTTATTTAGACTGTATTATTTCTTTTCTTTTTGTCTCTTGTATCTTGTTCCTTATTCAAGATAAAACTATAGCTATAACGTCATCAATACTATCGATATCACTAATAATATCGCCAGTTATCAATCCAGTCAGCTTTTTGTTTTTACAAACTGCTCTGACTGCAGATACAACTTATCTTGTAAAGACAAACAAAAGGTGGACACATTGATACTATAATACATACGCGGTATTGATACAGATACATATATACAAACAATTATAATCCAAGCTTAAGAATCAGTGAAAATAATGCAACGATTTTAGAGCAGTGATATTTATTACTTTTTAATTTAAAACATGAACAAAACCAATAAGATATCAGTTGGATTTTGTTTATAAAGAAGTAAATTCAAATTGTTCTTTTTTCGAGAAGGTTTAATTTGTTCTTTATTCAAATACACATTCACTTGATGGTAGACACTGGTTTTCAAAGTCATCACTGTTTTAATATAAATAAGATATTTCTGTTTTTTGTAAAGCACAGTAATAACGCAATAGAGTTAAAGATATTAAAACTGTTATATGCTTCTTGAAAGAGCTAAGTAAACGGTTTTAACAAAATTAAAAAGTAGAAGAAGTTTAACAAACATCCCAGCTAATTAGATGGTTTTTAAAAGCACAGGCTTTGTATCAACACCTTGAAAGTCATTAACCCCTTAATTGTTTTAGTTCTGATTAGAAAGAATCGATACAAGCTGTCTTAAAAACCACATTATAATTATGATCTATCTTGAGAACTTGGACTTGGAAGGTTTAAATAGGAGAGAGCTGTCTAAAATATCGTATTAAGTGATTAGCATTTGAAATCTAACTCAATAAATATTAAGCGAAATTTAACTGAATTAAATATTTTTTCCCGCCTAGAACTGAAACACACAACAGATAAACACACGAACTTTTTTCATGGCGTGTGTGTGTGCATTTACTTTCGCATCCCTCTATTCATCCCGTCCTCATTCTGACTTTCTGACCCTGTCTGTCTTTGTCTCTTCTTCTCTCTCTCTTACCCTCATTCCCTCCCCATAAAACATACTATTGTATTGAAACTTTACCATCTACCAGCACACACGTCTTACAGTGATCATGTTCTTGCAAGGCTTTGTGTTGAAAATATTGAAGAAATAAACCATTACAATTGTGCTTTTTAAAATTATAAAGTCATAAACAAACTCACCTATACTCAATAAAGCAAACAAAAATTATTTAAAACACTGACAGACAATGAATATATTTGAATCAGTTCATAACGTCAGGAAAGAGTGCAATGGCAAATATATAGCAGGTAATTGTTTTGACTTGAAGTTGAAAGCCAATGAAAGACCAAATGTATTTTAAACATGAAATATATTGACAAAATAAGGAAAGAAAAGACAAATATTTTGCCTCAATGTCCCGGAATACTGTATAACGATCTCTTATCTTCTGACTGTCTCCATCGCCGATGGCGGAACAAATACAAAAATTGAAACGTAACTTTATGAAGTCCGATATATTCATGCGAATCCCTCTTTAACAAACACGATTACAATAATATTATTTTTTTTTATCATAACTAGCATTACTTAAATCAGTGCTCCAAGCATTAAAATAGGTTTGTTACATTTATTTCTCTGCAAAAGGATATCAATTTTTTGTTTAAAAATTAAGAACCAAACATCAAATATCTGAAATCAGTTGACAAGAGAACTAGATTGAGGTATAAGCTTTGTTTGGTGTCACTGTACATTTATAATGCATGAAGGTAGAGAAAATTAAGACATCTTGAAGAGATCAGAGATCGTCAAGTGGTTTTGATAAAAGTTTGTGTTGACCAGTTTGAGATAAGCAACATAGAATAGAGCACATTGTTCTTGTAAACATTATAATAATATAACGATCGTGAATTATTGACATTAGAGGCAACATGGATAGAGAGATTATCTCCTCTCCCTCTCTCCCTCTCTATTCCCCTCTCTTCTTTCTCTCTCTCCCTCTCTCGCTCTCTCTCTCTTTCTCTCGCACCTTCTCTTTCATTTATCTCTCTCTCTCCTTCTCTCTCTCTCTCTCTCTCTCTCTCTCTCTCTCTCTCTCTCTCTCTCTCTCTCTCTCTCTCTCTCTCTTCTATACATTTAGCAACATTGAATCATACGGCTGCAAATGGCAAATGATGAAAAAAATATTGTACTTCTTATCTACTTAAATAGACTAAAGGATTAAATGTCATCTTTGAAACATTTACAACTTAACATTAAGATTAAAAGAGTACTAGGGCACCCAGAAAATATAGCTAACCAATTTCATTGCCCTTTCTTTGTTTGCAGTCATTAAATAAAAGATAGACATACACAGGAGTTTCACTGGATCACATTTTCTGTTAAGAGTAGGCCTAATACATAGCAAATATAATAATCTGTTGAGTATAACATTACTATACTTCTTTAATAAACAAAGCAATAACATTTTAAAAATGGAAAGAAAAGAAGTACCTCAAGCCCTAAGACCGTAATTACAACGTCGTTGTAGCTTACAACTCGTCGTAATCCTTCCTATTCGCATTATCTTAGGACGATCTGTAATGTTTCCACAACGTTGAAGTTTTTACATACAATCCCTAGATTTTTCCAACTTCGATGAATACGTCTTGACTCGCAACAGGCAATGATTACGTTTTGCAATAACATAATATCCACAGCGTAGTTTAAAACTACTGTATTACATTATGAACAGTTTAAGTATATATAATATTGATAATAAAATAAACACAAAAAAGCTCAGAAACCACAAAGCATTTCAAAACTTACAACTAAACAAATGTAAATAGCAGGAATCAATTTTTAAAAATCTTGACAGCTGTGGTTAGAATAGACTTTCTCTTGTCTACAAACCACAACCCCCTCTAAAATATACAAGGAAACATGGTTATTGGTCTGTTTTGCTTTCACAGCATGAAAAATGTTTGAACACAGTATTCGCTTTAATATAGTGTATATAGCAAAGATATGATGTTTAAAAAACAACTACAGTTCCAGACTTTTAAATTCTGATAAAAAGTGCATACCTCGCAAAATAAAGGAATGACATTCCATTTAGCAATTACATAAAATTAAAACTGTAACAGTATGGTGAAAAACTACCGGTTCACATTTTGAACACAATCAAGCAGAGATTAATTTCATGTTTTTTGTCATGAAACGAACAATTTGGGAAAGCATGTAAATGTATTTTGTTTTACCCAGTTCACCTCCCCCAACACTCACATAGACCGACACCAACATTGGCTTTTTTTCTTCAGAGAACAGTTTTTGGTAGATTTCTTGGTTTCGTGTCTTTTGCTACACAATCTAAACTCTATGGAAATCTCCTTAATTTCATCAAATATTTTTTTTTCAAAAACAGAGGGGGTGGGGGGGGGGTAACTCTTCACAAGGCATAATTATTGTATTATTGTAAACACACACAACAAACGTGTATCTCTAAAGGCAGGGCTTACTGAGTAGACTAGCTGAGCTTAAAATGTTTGATAAGAGAGGTAAGTAAGATAAGTCAATATTTCCAACAAACAAAAGAGTTCGCGCTTAGTCAGCTGTCACTCATTATTATTTAGTGCAATGTCTCGTACATTAAATCCAAATTTGAGTGTGTTTGTTTTTCGTCTATTCTGTCGTCAGTCAGTCAGTTGATGTTGCTGTTGTTTAGGTATAGTTGTTTAGTTATAGTTACTTTTTGTTTCCGTTGTTGTTTTTGTTGTTGTTGTTGTTGTTGGTTTTGTTGTTTGTCGTTGTTAATGTTGTTTTTTCTGTTATTGTTGTTATTATTCCTGATGTTGTTGCCATTGTTGTTAATTTTGCTATTGTTGTTGCTATTGTTGTTGCTATCACCATCGCCAAAAGAAGTCCTGTGCGTCAGGCTGTCATGAAGCTTCTCTTGCAAGGGTGGCACAGGCTGCTGGTAAGCCTGACTGCCTGAGCAGTTATTAATTTTGGTTCTTTAGTCAGCCAGTTGATGTTGTTGTTGTTGCTGTTGCTGTTGTACTTGCTTTTGTTACTGATGTTGTTTTTGTTATCGGTGTAACTGTTGTTGCTGTTGTTTAGTTGTAGTTGCTTTTTGATTCGTTTTTGTTCCTGTTACTGTTGATTTTGCTATTGTTGTCGTTGCTGTTGTTGCTATTGTTGTTGCTATCATCATCGCCAAAAGAAGTCCTGTGCTCCAGGCTGTCATGAAGCTTATCTTGAAAGAATGACACGGGTTAAATATGTAAGCCTAAACCTGAGCAGATATTAATTTTGGATTGTTTGTCTCCTCAAGTTCACTCCTGCTGGTCCAAGCAAAGGTCACAGCGCTTCAGTCCGCTCTCGTTGCAGTGCATGCAACGAAGGGCACAGAACTCTTCCGTGAAGTGGTTGCGTAGCAACGAGCGTTTGCTCCCATGGCAGACGTCACACGGCACGAATCGGTACCCACCGCAACGCTCGCACATGATGCGCACCTGGATTTTCTGGAGAGGAAAAACGATGGTGATATGGGTAATTATATTACACTGAGAGAACGGAATTACATGTATAAGCAAATATGAATGAATTGATGTGAGTATTAAAGGGAATGGACATGTTTAAGACCCAACCTTCCAAAAACCAGAGGGGTTAAGTCATCGGATTGAACAAAGTGACTACAAATAGTAATAACAGACAGAAAAATGCTTAGGGGGGATTTTTCAGCCTATGCAACAACAGTGTAAAACGTTCTAAATGTCTGCGTACAGATGAGATATTATTTCAAATCGCGATGCCGAGATGTTCAGCTCACTATTTTTTATTACAAAATGTAAACTGCAATTTGTATCTGCTTCTGTCATTTCGCCTGTCATAATTATTTGGTATCCTTGTTATAAAAAAACATGAAACCGAAGGTTATGAAGATTTGAGAGGTTTGGAGATAAATAAATAAAAAAAAAAAAACAAGAAAAAAAAAACAATGCACCAAACAAAAAAATAGTAAAAAAATAAAACGACAAAAATGGTTAAGTGCGTTTTTAATATTCTCTCTCTCTCTCTCTCTCTCTCTCTCTCTCTCTCTCTCTCTCTCTCTCTCTCTCTCTCTCTCTCTCTCTCTCTCTCTCAAAGGTTTAATGGTTGATCTTTTTTTTTAAATTTTCATTAAATGTTAAATGTTAAATGTTAAATGTGAAATGTGAACTGATAAATGTTAAATTCAATGACATAATTATTCTTATAATTATGAATATCTCTCTAACAACCCTTCCCCTCCCTCTCCCAATAAAACACAATACAACCTTCTCTGAGCTGTAACCTTGCTTGAAAACAACTAAGTACGGTTACTTGCCTGGTAATTGTCCAGCACACCTCTCAGCTCCCCAGCCTCGTTCATTTTCTCCAATTCCTCTGAACCCTGAAACAGAGAAGAAAAGGAAAAATAGTTGTAATTTCCTTCCTGTTTGTAAGATTGTTGAGGATTAAGGCTATCCTATAAATCCACAGCTATAGAGGTATGAAAATAAGGTAAGGAAATCTATCGCCATAGTCCATCCCTCCTTATTATATTCTCTCTCTCTCTCTCTCTCTCTCTCTCTTTTTCCTGCTTGGTTTTTCTCCTCCGTTTTC